>PVJH01030794.1:0-22641 GCA_004026705.1 Nesogale talazaci
TTTTTTTTCCTGAAATTAAAAATTCCGGCGTTATCGAGTTAAGTAACTACACTTGTTCCAGCTTACCTACACATTTTAGCTGTTTGTATTTTTGTTTTTTGTTTTTGTTTGTTTGTTGTTTTTTGGTGGCATCACTGCCCTCTGGTGGTGGGGGTAGGAGGCCCAGCGTTGCTGCTGGAAATGAACCTCCAACCCAGTGGGCCGCAGTCCCGCGTACAACCACTACCCACCGGGGCTCAGCCTGTTTGTATTTTTATACCAAAATCTCAAATGTGTGATCTCCTTGCTTAAATTTTTGATGGTAAATATCATGAGCATAGTATTTTAAAAACCAAGATGCCATTCCTCTTCTGTAACATTTTTTTTTTAGAAGTTGTTACACATTTTCTTCAACATTTAATAATCATGCATAAAGGGCAATATTGTGAGAGATGAGTCCCTGCCCAGAAAGTCTCAAGTGTTCAGTATACCTATTTTCTTTTCTTTACTTAAATACATATTTTCTACTCTCTCATTTTATTTGTATCGTTAGTACAATAGACTGATAGTGAATATGTTATCTATTGTGCACAGAGAAGTGGGGGGTGACTTGTAACTTAGGGTCCTTGGAAGTAGGGCAGGAAGGAAGGAAGAATTCAATTAAGTTATTTTTTTAAAATCATTTTATTGGGGGCTCGTATAGCTCTTATCATAATCCATGCATACATCCGTGTGTCAAACACATTTGTACATTTGTCACCATCATCATTCTCAAAATACTTGCTTTCTGCTTGAGCCCTTGGTATCAGCTCCTCGTTTTTCCCCCTCCTTCCCCGTCCTTCCTTCCTCACGAACCCTTGATAATTTATTATTATTTTGTCACGTCTCTCACTGTTCAAGGTCTCCCCTCACTTACTTTTCTGTTGTCCGTCCCCCAGGGAGGGGGTCTGTATGTAGATCCTTGTGATTGGTTCCCCCTTTCTACCCCTCTTCCTTCCTCTCCTGGTATCACTGTGCTCATTCTTGGTTTCAGTTAAGTTTTACCAAAGAGTGTGTGGTAAGCTTAATTTGAAGTACCAGTGGGATGTGAATATTCGGCAGAGAGAACAGCTCAGACAAAGGCAACAGCGTGAATACAGACATGGCAGAGAGGATAGGGGGTGGTTGGGCTGCTGCCTGCTACTGAGAGTCCCAGGGTTAGTTTACGGCAGTATTTCAGAAGGGGAGCGATACTGCCCCCTGCAGGGGAAGCGCTGGAACCACCAGCAGAGAGGCTGCAAAAGCAGGCACCTCTAGATGCTGGATTCCGTTTAGGCTAGAAAAGGAACGTTTTCAATGGCCTGGGGGATGCTGCCAATTTTTTTCCTGAAAAGGATGTGGTGGCCCGAATAAGTTTGAGGACCGATAATTTATGGAATCCCTTGAAGATCAGTGTTAGACTTTACTCTCTGTGTATTGGAGATACAGTGATTATTTTGTTCCTTGAGTGAAAGTCACAAGGGAGCGAGTGACATGATGAGAAAGGTGCCTTCTATGGAGAACATATGGGACAGATTAGACTGAACCTCAGTACACAAAGTGTGAGCATAGCTTTAGCATTAGCTTCACCTGGGGACTGGTTAGGAATTGAAATTTGCAGATTTAATTTATCCTGGATCTTCAGAGTCAATCTTAATTTAACAAGATCCTCAGGTCATGCCTATGTACATTATAGGGAAGCTAAGGGTTAGAAGAGAAGGCCTGGAGAAGCCAAAGACAGAAAATTGGAAAATAATAGCAGTCATTCTAACAAAAATATTTCACACACACAAAAGATTTAACACATGGAAATACAAAGATTTATGTAAATTTTTAGAGATCCTGGAAGTAGAATTTCTAGATCTTAGCTATGGTTTGGATAGGGGACACATTCAAAGTAATAAAATTCCTACCCTGGAAGACTTTAGAGTTCGAAGAAAGATCAAATATGGGTTAAAGAAGTTTTGTTGTTGGTTTTTGACTTGTCTTGCACAGATACCAGTCAGGGTTTACTGAATTGCTGTTCAGTTGAGTTTGAGATAGTCTCTTGTCAGAGGGAGAATTCCAGCGACTGAAATGTGGGACTGAATTAGGAAGGCTCCTTTTGACAGTTTAGATTGAGTGCCATTAAGATGATAACTGAAGACAAAATAGAGGTGACGTCACGGGGAGAAGATGAGTACCATAAAAAGTGGGGGAGAAGGATTTTAAGAACCAAGCCTTTGTTGGGATTGAGCGGGGTAAAGGTGCTATGTTAACTATAGTATCAGAATGATGAAAAATTAATGACAAGGTGTAATTTCTCCTCACTTTCCCCCTTCCCAATGTTACAGAGCAAAGCTTTAGCAAAAATGGATATTTTGGTAACTGAAACAGAAGAACTGGCGGATAATATACTCAAGTGGCGAGAACAACAAAGAGAAGTTTCATCTTGTATCCCTAAAATACTAGCTGAAGAAAATTATCTTCATAAACATGACAGCAAGGTGCCTCCTTTGCCTTTTAATTCCAAAATTCATGTCCAAACTTTTAATACTAAATGAACATCAGCTATTTCTTTTTGCTTAATTATATGTGATTATAAGAGGTATATTTTTTTCTTTTTTTTTAAGAAGTATATTTCTAATCAAACATGACCTGAGTATTCATAGACTTTGTTGTTAGCAAAAAAACTTTTTGTATTAAGGTAGCAGGATTCCAGGTTCATTAGGATCAAACTGAATTTCCCTCCCTCTGCTTTCCATCTTTTCATTCCACTTTGCAGCACAACTAGTGAGGGTCAATTAGTACCTCGGAAAATTTTTTGACCTCCTCAGACAGTGCACTTGGTATCAAGTGTCTTTTAACATGTATATTCCTGAATTGGAACAAGTCTTGACTCTGAAACTGTCAACTGATGATTCCTATGGAATTGTGAGTGAGTACACAGCCAGCATTAAGAGAGCAAGCCTGTCTGGGCTGAGCCCCGGTGGCGGAGTGGTTGTGCGCGGGACTGCAGCCCACTGGGATGGAGGTTCAATTCCGGCTCCCAGGAGGAAAGGCTGGGCCTCCTACTCCCACCACCTGAGGGCAGTGAAGCCTAAAAAAAAAAAAAAAGAGAGAGAGAGAGAGAGAGAGAGCAAGCCTGTCTTTGAAAGGCTGGCCCTTAGCTGGCACCTGGAAATGTAGATTTCAGGAGTGTGCCCATCATACTAACTGATGAGAGATTATGTGGGGTATGCTGAACATTTGCTTTCTCTCTGGGGGTCTGGAACTTTGGGTGCACGTTAGGCAGAGGGTGTTTACATGACAAGCCCCCAGTAAAAACCCTGGGCATGGAGTCTGTTGAGGGTCTGTGGAAGAGAACACGTTACATGTGTTGTCTATTTATGGCTGGATTAAGTGCATCCTGTGTGACTCCACTGAGTCACTATAGACTCCTTTCCACTGGAGAGGACAGGAAAAGCTTCTCCCTGGTTTCCCTGGACTTCACCCATGAACTTTTCCTGTGCCAGTTTACTGTGCATCTTTTCACAGTAGTGATCTGTAGCTCTGAGTGTGACTTGGTGTGCCCGTCCTGGTGAGTCACTGAACTGAGTTAGTTCTGGCAGCCCAAACACCCTAAGCAATTCTTGTGGGTGCTTACTGGCTGCCGTAGCTGTAGGCAGAGAGAGAGAAATGGCACAGTCTATTACAGCTTCAGAGGTTTACCTTGTCAAGTGCTCAGATCTTTTGTGCATTGAACAGGGAATGATAAGCTGATTCAAACAACTGCCCGAGAAAATGCTGATCCTTTATCAGTAGTATAACTCTTTGTGGTTGATTTTTTAAATTTTCAGACGGGGTTCTCTTTTACATGAAAACATGTATTTCAGTATTTTTGTACTGTTACATTCCCTGTATTGCTGATTCTTGTATCACATTCAAACAAAGAAACTTCAGACCACAGTAAATAGGATGAGTAATCAATTGTTCATGAGGGAAATGGGGTAGGTTTTTTGGGGGGGGGCATCAATGCCCTCTGGTGGGAGTGGGAGGCCCAGCTTTGCTCCTGGAGAGCTGCTGCTGGATTTGAACCGCCAAGCCCGTGGGCTGCAGTCAACCACTACGCCACCAGGGCTCAGCCTGGAAATGGGATAGTTTAAAAGGAAAAAATCCTTGAGAAACAATGAGGTATCATGTTTTGTTTTTTGTCTGTTTTGCTGATTTGTGCGAGTCCTATCTTAAACATTACCTTAAACTTTGTATTTTACCAGAAAGCTGTTCAAACCCCAACTTGGTGTCCAAGCATTGTTTTCATGTGATTTCTTTTATTAACTCACTATCAGTGTGCCTTTTGTGTTAGAAATATTGATTGGTAAGCCTGAGTTTTTTGGTTTGTTTTCCATCTTTTTCAAAAATTAAAATAAAACTCATTTCTAACAAAAATTTCGTGTCCTTGTCTGAATCCTAAATGATTACCAAGGGAAGGATTGTCTGTTTAGTGTACATGGTTAAAATATAAGCATAGATTGACTCATAAGAGCTTGAGTTGAGCCTGAAGCCTCCCTCAAAGAGAAAAGATACTTACTATGATAGATTCAGTGAGTTCTGATTACTTTTTTTATTCAGCTTTTAAAGATGTGCTTTTAGGCCTTCTGAGTTTGGGATGGGGATGGGATGGGGAATATGGATTAAGAGAGACACTTTATCTTCTATAGTCTGGGGAGTGGGAGTGCAGGTTCTCAAATCAGACCTGTTTTGAACCCAAGGCTCACTTACTAGCTGTTTTGATTTTGTTTTTGGTAACATACCACCATCAGTTTTCTCATCTGTAAAACAGAGGGCACCCTTTTGACATTTATATTTACTGTCTCCTCTCCCTTTACAGTAGATTTCAGTTCCAGGAAGGTAGAGACTTGGTTTTACTTGCCACTTGTGTCCCCAGAGTCATAGGACTGCTTGGATTCTTGAGAGACCTTAGATCTATACTGATTTTTTGATGAGTCAATGACCTACACTGATCAAACCTCATTCCCTGAGGGACCACAAGAACTATCCTAGTGGCCAGGAGACGCCAGTGCAGAGACACTTGCCACCCTGTCCCTCCAAACATACCTATCTTCCACAAATTCCTCCCCTCCTTCAAACTCTTCGGGGAGGAATACCAGTCCTTTCCTGGGAGCAGCAAAAATTTGGTGTTCCTCATTTTCATTCCGGGCCCTAAAATGTAACCATAGAATTGCCAACTCAGGGTAATGCAGTAAATAAAGACATTTAGCAAAACAGTTTGTAGGGCTGAGCCCTGGTGGCGTAGTGGTTGTGCGAAGGACTGCGGCCCACTGGGACGGAGGTTCAATTCCAGCAGTGGGGCTGGGCCTCCTACTCCCACCACCGGAGAGCAGTGATGCCCAAAAAAATTAAAAAAAAAAACAAAACAGTTTGTAAACTGCTGGACGTTGGCCAAAATTTCATTAACTTGAATCTCTAGATCGTGCTGTTGGGGCCCTCTATTGCAACAATAGATTCAAATCTAACAATTGTGAGGCTGACGCAGGGCCAGGCGGGGTTTCTTTCTGGTTCTTTTGTGTTGCACCGTTGAGCTTTGAGGCGGAACTTACTCCACTTAACAACAACAGAGCATGCTCAGCCAATCCAAAAACCGGGAAAAGAGCCAGGACCGCCCGGATTATAGTGTTGTCTTCCCACGTGCCAGGTTTGGGATTGGCCATTGCTTGGCAGGCATAGCTCAGCCCAGGCTATGACGGGTGGACCTAAGGAAAGGATTCTCCGGAGCTGGGTGGGATGAAGGATGAGGGGGCGGTGCCGCTCGCCTTACAATCCACTAGCTTTAGGATTGGCGGAGTCTCGGGAGGCCCCGCCCCGTCCAGGCTGCTGCGCGCGCCAGGGCAGGGGTGTCCCTAGAAATGCGTGGGGCGGAGCGAGGAGGGGTGGGACCGGGTGTCTCCCCCGCCCACCGGATTCAGGATTGGCTGCGGCTCTGGGCCACGCCCACTCGGGTGGAGGCGTGGGCGGGGCCGGGTTGGGGCTGGAGCTGGGACTGTAGTTGGGGCTGGCCTTCGGGGGCCGGGGATGCAGCCGCTGGACCGGCCTGCTGGGCGTGGGCCGTGGCGCAGGGATGGCGAACGTGCGAGTGGCCCTGAGGGTCCGGCCACTCAGCAAGAGGTGAGTCGGGGCCGGAGGGGAGGGCGAGGCGCTGAGCTGAGGGGAGGGCGAGGTCCCGGCTGCCCTCTGAAGAGACTGGCGCGGGGAAGTCAGACACAAAGTGACCCGGGGGCCACGCTCCGGAAACCGCCAGGCGTGGAGGGGCAGGGCCTCCGAGGCGCGTTCGCGCCCTGCCCCGGGCGATAGCGGCTCCCGACGGCCGCGCGTGGGCTGCTCTCCGCCCGTCTCCCCGGCGTCGCGCCCGCGGGAACTTGGAGGGACTGCGGCGCAAGTCCGCCTGCTTGCCTGGGGCCGCCCTGCCTCCGCGGGCTCGCCGGGGGTCGGGGCGCGCCGGGGGGTGCGGGGGAAGGGGCCCCAAGGAGTCCTCTCTCAGGGACGTGGCGTGACAGATGGGTGTGTTCCCGGTGCACATGGCTTCTCTTTGCAGACGGGGAGACGGGCGGGAGAGGGAAATGGAGCCTCCGAGAGGCCGGGGTTTCTGTGCCCGACGTCCCAGAATTGCGATCAAAGCTGGAGTTGGGGGACCGATTCTGACTCCTGCCCTCAGTCTCGTTCACCTGCTCATGACCCTGAAGGACAGTGGCCGCTTTCCAGGGCTGTGTATCTCTGCGGGAGCTTACTGCCTCCTCTTTCTCCCTGGGAGCAGCGGCTGCATTTGAACTGCTGACCTTTCAGTTAACGCCAACGGCGCGCTCCTGTTTCCTTACAGGTGAACTTAATTATGCACTCTGGAGGTGTTCAGAGGCTAATCACGTAGTTTCTCCCCCCCCCTTTTTTTTTCTAAAAAAACATTTTATTGGAGGCTCTTTTCACAATTCATCCAACCATCCATTGTGTCAAGCACATTTGTACGTTTGTTGCCACCATCATTCTCAAAACATTTTCTTTCTACTTGAGCCCTTGGTACCAGCTTCTCATTTCCCCTCCTCCCTCATGAACCTTTGATAATTTATACATTATTATTATTTTGTCATGTCTTACACCATCCGTCTCCCTTCACCCACTTTTCTGTTGTCCATCCCCTTTCATTAATTCTCCACTTACAGGTTTGGAACAGGATCCCTGGTGACATGGCGCGTTTGTCTGTGGTCTACAGGGTTGACAGTTCCAAACCACTAGCTGCTCTGTGGGAGAAAGACTGGGCTAACTACCCCAGCCAACAATTGCATTTGGAAACCCACAAGAAAGTCACTGTACTCCAGCGTCGAAACGTTGACAATGAGTTCAGCTTTTTTGGTTACAGGTTTGGAAAGTTGTGCATAGCTTCTCAGCGAATTGGTGTTTGAACATTTTTGACACCGATTTTCCAATATTGCTGCCAGGTGGAAAAGGTATAAAGATTAACTGATAGGAAACGGATAAGTTTGGGGTCTAGGGAGTTATGATAAAAAATAAAGCTCACAGAATCTAGGAACAGGAATGGGAGAAACAATACCAGGAGAGTAGGGAGAATGGTGGGGAGGGGAGGAGGAGGGAACTGATTACATAACTCGCCCTCCCACCCCCACCCCAGGGGGACGAGCAGCAAAAGCCATGGGGAAGGGAGACAGCGGTCAGTGTAAGATATGAAAATAAATTATCAAGAGGTCTCCGGGGGGGGGGGGGAAGCAAGGGAAAAAAAGAGTAGCTTATACTAAGGGCTCAATAGAAAGTTTAGAAATAATGATGGCAGCATATGTACAAATAGGCTTGATACAGTTGGTGTATGGATTGTTGTACGAGCTGTAAGAGCCCCCAATAAAATGATCTTTCAATAAAAAATTAATAATTTTAGAAAAGAGATAAAGCTGGAAAACTTTGGAGTGAGACTAGGAGGCACATATTGAAATTATTTGGGAGGTTTAAAAAGCTTCTGTTTATGAAAATGGCTTCATAATTGGGCAGAAGTATCAAGGAAGGCTTTTGTTAAGAAAGAAAAAAAAAAGAAGAGGAGCTGGAGTTGACAGCCAGAGTTTACTTCCAGGGTGGCAGCTACACCTGTGAAAATCCTTCAGTCCCCGAGTAATCATCTCCTAGAACAAAAATCGGCATGTTTGTCCTGATAGGAGGGCATTTGAGTTTGAAAAGTCATGTAATTAGTTGATGATAAAGTGGAGCATGGAGAAATGGGGTAGAGGTGGAACTGGAGGGAGACTAGCAAAATTGAAATGGGAAAGGTAAAGGAAATCCAGTGAAGGAGGAAGAGCAGCATGCATGGAGTTTGTCTAAGGGCTGATGATGTCTGGCTTCTGCCTAACTGGAGGTGGTATCTGGAGCTGGAAGAGTTTTCACAGGTGTAGCTGCAGCCCCTGCTGATTGTGTAAAACTCTCCTTTTAGGGAAAGGTTTGACAAGATAAAAACATTGACCACTATTTTGGGTTGAGTCATGTCCTCCAAAATATGTGATGTGGCTCCTAACTTGTCTGGCTAGAAGTCTTGTTGTCACTGTCCTCTGAGTGTTGGCCCGCCACTAAACAGTAGGTTAGCTCTTCATACCCACAAGTTGACTGATCCTGCAAAGATTTCCACCCCGAGGAATTCCATATGGGGCTGCTATGAACCGGAATCAGTTTGAGCTGCTACCAAGGCCCACAGTTCAAATCCACCAGACCCTGGGAGAAAGATGATGCTGTCGGTTCCCCTACAGATTTACAATGTCAGAAGCCCAAAGGCCATTCTCTGCCCTGTAGGGGTCACTATGAGTAAGAATTCACTCAGTGGCCATGACTTGTGAGTCAGATCCACTTGTTGGCAGTTCCTGTGTCTGTGATTGTAATCCCATTTGCGAATGGGCAGTTTTTGTGATGTCTAATAAGACAGAATCAGCAGAGGGTTGGTCTTAGATCGACCTCTTTTGAGATGTAAAAGAGATTAAACAAGCACGCAAAGGGAAGAGAGGTGCTAAAGCAGATGAAGATCACCCAGACACCCACAGAGACAACTCCCCTGGGAAACAGATCCCAGAGAAGAGAAACCTTGCACGAGAGGCAGGGTCCTGAAATTGGACTTCTTGCTTCCTAAAGGGTGAGAAAACAAACTTCTCTTTGTTCAGCCACCCACTTGGGGTCTTTCGGTTATGACAGCACTGGGTAACTAAGACGACTGCTGTCCACAGTGAGTTTCCCAGTTCCAGTCGCTGTTGGAATCGCTTCTGACTCAGTGACCCTACGTACAGCAGAATGAACGGCTGCCCAGTTCCGTGGCATCCTCACAATTGTTCTTAGCCCATTCTTGCAGCCATGGTGTCCATGCGTCTTTGTCAACAGGTCTTCCTCTTTTGCACTGCCCCACTGCTTCACCAAGCATGATATCCTTCACCCGGAACTGGTCTCTCCTGACTACATGTCCCAAGTAAGTGCGACAAAGTCTCGCCCTCCTTATCCCTAAGGAATTTTCTGGCTGTACTTCAAGACAGATTTGTTTGTTGTTTTGGCAGTCCCTCATGCTTTCAGTATTCTTCCCCAGCGTCTAGTTCAAATGCATTGGTTGTTCTTCACTCCAACTTATTCAGTGGTCAACTTTCGCGTGCATATGAGGTGATTGGAAAAGCCAAGGAGGGCAAGATTGGAAATTGGGTCAGACGCACCTTAGTCCTCAAAGCAATATCCTTGCCTTTTCAGTCCCTGTTGTTGTTGTAAGATGCCCTCCATCACGTTGGGTCTGAGTTATGGGGACCCTATGTACAATCCACTCCCGAACACCCCTCACCTTAAAAAACCCATGGCCTTAAATTGATTCTAACTCAAGACAATCCATTGTGTTGTGAAGTAGAACTGCTTCCTAGGGTTTTCTTAGCTGTAATCGTTACGGCCCAAGCCATGGTATTTTCAGTGACCTCACATGCATGTGAAAGTTGAACGTTGAATAAGGAAGACTGAAGAAGAATTGGTGCATTTAAACTGTGGTGCTGGAGAAGAATATTGAAAGTACCATGGACTAGGGCTGAGCCCCGGTGGCGTAGTGGTTGTGCGCAGGACTGCGGCCCACTGGGACGGAGGTTCAATTCCAGCAGTGGGGCTGGGCCTCCTACTCCCACCACCGGAGAGCAGTGATGTCCACAAAAAAAAAAAAAAAAGAAAAGTTATTTTCTTAACCAATGCATATTTGCTTCATTGGACTAGAAGTGATCCTCAATAAATTAAAGGAGATGACTTTAATTTCCTCTTCTGTACTCCACAGTTGTTTTCCATAATCAGAAACCCTATCTCATGAGGTGTACTGACCCTTATCTATACAAAATCATTCCCATTGAGGGAGCGTATCCTGCAACACAGTGGGCTCTTGGAACATTTTTCTACTACCCATTTTCTCCTTTACCATATAAAATTCCCTTTCTCTGTTTTTTTTTTTGGGGGGGGGCATCATTGCCCTTGGTGGTCGGAGTTGGAGGCCCAGTCTTTGCTCCTGTGGAGCCGCTGCTGGAATTGAACCTCCATCCCAGTGGGCCGCAGTCCCGCGCACAACCACTATGCCACCGGGGCTCAGCCTCTCTGTTTTTTGTTTTTTTTTTTGATGGGGCATCACTGCTTTCTGGTGGTGGGAGTAGGAGGCCCAGCCCCACTGCTGGAATTGAACTGTTTTTTTTTTTAATTATTATTTTTACTCTATAACTATTCTTAATGACCTCAATAGTTTTGGTGAAGATTAATAAAATCATATTGAACCTGTATAAAATAAAGCCTGACTTATTTAAAATGTTCAATATGCATTATATGTGCTTTTTATTTATTTAATGTATTTTTAATATATGCTTTTGGGGGGGCATCACTGCCCTCTGGTGGTCGTGGGAGCTACCCAGTCTTGCTCCTGAGACCTGCAGCTGGATTTGAACCACCAAGCCAGTGGGCCGCAGTCCTGCACTCAACCACTACGCCACTGAAGCTCAGCCCAATATATGCTTTTTTTTTTTTTTTTAGTTTTTAAAAATTTTTTTATTTTATTTATTTATTTTTTTGGCATCACTGCTCTCCGGCAGTGGGAGTAGGAGGCCCAGCCCCACTGCTGGAATTGGACCTCCGTCCAGTGGGCCGCAGTCCCGCGCACAACCACTACGCCACCGGGGCTCAGCCCTCAATATTTGCTTTTTAATAGCTATTTTTATTCCTCAGATCCTTGCATTGAGTTATCTGGGTTTTTTAATTTATTTTTAAATCATTTTATTGGGGGCTCATGCATCACTGCTCACAATACATAAATACAAATATTTTAATGCAAGCACCTTCACATGCCTGCTGCCGTCATCATTCTCCAAATATCTGCTTTTCCACTTGAGTTCTTGACATCAGCTTCTCAGCCCTTCCCCTCCATTCTTGCTTCCCCTCCCCCACCAACCCTCAATGCTCTATAAATTTATCATTGTTTTGTCATATCTTACACTGCCCGATGCCTCCCCTCGCCCATTCCTCCAATGTCTGTCCTCCTGATAGGAGGTTATGTGTAAATGCCTGGAGTTGGCTCCCCCTCTCTACCCCACCACCTTCCTTCCACCCATTATCCGGGTTTTTTGCGTGTTTTTAAGTTTTACAAAGTTTGATGGATTTCAAGTAGAAATGCCATGGTTTTTGTCCCTACTCAGTCAGTGGTTCTCAAAGTGTAAATCTAAACCAACCAGTTACCAGCAAGTGATTGCTAACTCAGTGGTTCTCGACCTGTGGGTGGAGATCCCTTTCCCAGGGGTCATCTGATTCATAACAGGAGCCCAATCACAGTTAGGGAGTTGCACCAAAAATAATTGCTCGAGGGGTCACTGCAACATGAGGAACTATATAAAAAGATCGTGGCATTAGAAGTTTGAGAGCACTGTGCTAACTTATGATGCTCCCAGTAGTGTGTTAGGGCAGCATAGGGATTTTGTTGATTCGTTTTTCAGAAGTTGATTACCAAACCTGTCTTCCCCGGTGCCTCTAAATAGAGTAGGCCCTCCAACCTTTTCAGCTACCGTTGCAGCTTCCACTTGGGAATTCCTCTGCTGTGGAACAGAGTGACTCGCAACAGCCCTGCAGGGCAGAGTAGAGCCCCATAGATTTCCTGGAGCTTCCTTACGGAAGCAGACGGCCACATCAGTCCCCTTAGAGCAGCTGACGGGTTTGAACCACCAGCCTTTTGAGTTGCAGCCTGACACAGCTCACTCTGCCACCAAGACTTCTTTTTCAAACCAGTCAAACAAACCCACTGCCACCGACTCTCTTCTGACTCCTACTGACCCTCTACGGGGGATTCTGAGCCTATAAATCCTGATGGGAACAGGCAGCCTCCGACTTTCCCCACACAAGGGCTGTTGGATTTGAATGGTGGGCCTTGCAGGTAGCAGTCCAATGCTTACCTGACGGTGCCACCAGTGCTCTTTCTCCAACTATACCACGCTTAAAAGTCACCTGGAAACCTTGTTATAGTGCAACTCGTTCTACTTCCCTGACCCCAAAATGGGATTAGAAATAATTAGTTTCCCCTCCAACGTAATTTTGTTGTAGGTGGCCCGAGGACTACACATTGAGAAACTGCCACAGGGATGGCCATATAACTACAGATTCTGTCCTGTTCCAAATGATTATTATTTATTTTTGTGGGAGGGAGGGGCATCACTGCCCTCTGGTGGCAGTGGGAGGCCCAACCTTGCTTCTGGAGAGCTGATGCCGGATTTGAACCACCAGCCCTGTGGGTTGCAGTCCCGCACTCAACCACTACGCCACTGGGGCTCAGCCCTGAATGATAATTTTTTAATTTATTTTTTAACACTTTGTAACCACAGGCTGCATTTTATCTTATTGTTGTAAAAACATGTAACGACATTTGTCAATTTAACATCCTTCACATAAACAGTTTATTGACATCAATTGCATTAATCCTATTATGCAAACATCACCAATATCGGTTGCCAGATTTTCCATTGCCACAACAGAAACTCAATACTTCCTAAACTGTGATTCCCCCTCTCTGCCCACCTCCCACCCCTACTAGCTACTAATAAACTCTGGTCTCAATACAGTTACTTCTTCTAGGTCTTTCATCAAGTGAGATCATATAATATTTGTCCTGTGATTGACTTACTTGACTCAGCTTGTTTTCAAGACTCATCCATATTATAAAATGTATCAAGGCTTCTGTCCTTTTTGTTTTGTTTTTTGTTTTTGGGGGGCATCATTGCTCTCCGGTGGTGGGAGTAGGAGGCCCAGCACCACTGCTGGAATTGAACCTCCGTCCCAGTGGGCCGCAATCCCGCGCACAACCACCACGCCACCGGGGCTCAGCCTGTCGTCTGTCTTTTTTATGGCTGAGTAATATCCCATTGTGTGCAAGAGGACTCCAAAAAATTTGTGGGAGAAATGACATTGAAAGATAATAGAATCTTCCCATGAACTCTTAAAGCTCCATTTTGAAACTCCTTTGTATATGAGAGTAAGTTAAAAAGCATTGTTACAAAATCATAAGAACCTTTAATAAACAAATCAAAACCTGAAACCAATGTTCCTCAACATATTCTCCATCTGTCTATACACTTTGGAAAGTGGTGTTTCTAGCCTCGTGGTTCTCAACATTCCTAATGCCGCAACCCTTTAATACAGTTCCTTATGTGGTGGTGACCCCCAACCATAAAATTATTTTCCTCACTACTTCATAACTTTAATTTTTTTTGGGGGGGGGCATCACTTCCCTCTGGTGGTGGGAGTAGGAGGCCCAGCCTTTGCTCCTGTGGAGCTGCTGCTGGAATTGAACCTCCATCCCAGTGGGCCGCAGTCCCATGCACAACCACTACGCCACCGGGGCTCAGTCCATAACTTTAGTTTTTCTACTGTTATGAATCCTAATGTAAATACTTGGTATGCAGGATGTATTTTCATTATTACAAATTGAACATAAAGCATAGTGATTAATCACAAAAACAATATGTAATTATATATCATGAAATACTTATTTCTAATGGCAAATAAATGAAAATTTGAAGCATGGTGTAGCATGGGTAACAGTCATCATGCCGGGTACTCATATGTGGACGTATCTGCATGTGGGCAGTTCCCTCCTGAAGATGGATAGAGGAGTGGTGTCTCGGTTCCTAAAACCATTGGAAATGTGTGTTTTCTGATGACCTTAGGCATTCCCTGGGAAAGGGTCCTTTGACCCCCAAAGGGGCCATGACTCACAGGTTGAGAACTGCTGATCTATCCTTTCTCCACAGGCGCATTAGTGGCCGGTGGCTAAAGTGCCACACTGTTAATGAAAGGTTGACCACTGAACTGACCAACTGTTCTGTGGGAGAAAAATGTGATTTGTGCTCTAGTAAGAGATTTATGGCTTTGGGAAATTGTACTTTGGGGCAGTGGAACTACGTCCCTTACGGTGACTTTGAGTTGGGATTGTTTGGGGAACTCGTTCCTAAGGAATGTTGTGCTCTTCAACTTACACTTCGTCAAAACAGCAGTTTAGGCATCCTTCAGGAACTCAAATTGTATTTCTTCTCCGTGTTCTAGGAGCTTTGGTAACAGAAAGTCTGCCGGCCACGATCAAAACTATAGGTTGCTTACAGTAAACTTTTCCAACTAAATTGCTTTCCCAGTTTGTGTTTTTTTTCCAACTAAATTTCTTAGGACAGTCTTTGCTACCCTTAAAGAATGAGCAGATACATTGTCATGATGGCAAAAATCATTCTCAGTGTAACTTCTTGGCCTTTTCCTCACCAATGCAGTTTTCTTAAAAATTCTTCCTGGGACTGTCCTGTGTCCTTTGAGAAAATCTATCAAGATTACCCCATTGGAATTCTACCACACCACTCCCCCAAAGGGAAACAAACAAACAAACCAACCAGTCACCTCAACTTCTTGAGCTGAACTTTCTGCTTTGCACTTGGCTGGCCCAACAAATCTCCTGGGAAGCCACAGTTTGAATTGCACCTTTTTAAGTGAAGACACGTGTGTAAGACAGGGTTCTCTAGAGAAACAAAGCCAGGGCACTAATAATTCTCTCTATATATTTATATGATCAAAAGATATCTAATATAAGAAATAAACAGTTAAGTAATCTATAAAGCAGTACAAATGTCCCGGTGCAACTCACCTGCGTGAGGCAGCTAGAAGACTGGCAGTCCTTGGAGTCTTGAGGGCCGCTGAGGAGTCCTCTGTAGAGCAATCCAGGCTATCCGGCCATAAGCAGCAAACGGCAGAGCAGGTCGCCAACAGTCAGCCAGATGACAGAGTCTGACAGTCCCCAGCTCAAGAGATGTACATCCCAGGAGTGTGGTGAAGCAGGGCTTGAAGGAACCTCAACTCACAGCAACACAGTCCACGATTAGGTGTCCCACGGGTGATGTAGCTTGGAAATGGAGGCCCAGGACGAACAAGGCAGCCGGCTGGTCCGAAGATCCAAGAGCAAGAGAAAAAGGGTGAGGCTCGCAGAACCATTTATATCTGCCTTTCAGTTGATCTTACATGTGTTCATTGGCCACGTTGGCACAACAAGCCTACCTGTCACAACACCCTAAGGAGACTGAAGATAGTATATGACTGAGAACTTTTCTGTAGCCACTCACTCATTACAGAGATGTTTAAAGATGTTTGGTTTGAAATAAACCGAAATGTGCATGTGTGAAATGTATCCAATGAATCGCATATATCCCACATCTTGTTTATCCATTGAACTGTTGGTAGACATTCGAGTGCTTTTCATCTTTTTGTAACAATTCTGAATAGTGATCCTGTAAATCTAGGTGTACACATGGCTGTGCTGCTGCTCTCAAGACACTTGGGATATACTGTATATACTCGAGTATAAACCAATCCAAATATCTGCAGAGGCACCTAATTTTACCACAAAAAAACCACATTAAAAATGTGCTGAAAAACTTGTGTTGAGAATGCTGGTGGCAACAAATATAAAATCGTGCTGGACACAATGAATGGATGTATGGATTGCAATAAGAGTTGTACGAGCCCCCAATAAAATGATTAAAAACAAGACAAAACTTGTCTTAGATGAGTATTTATGGTATCTATTTGTAGAATTGCTGGGCCATATGGTAGTTTTATGTTTAACTCTTTGAGGGACTGCCATTTTGCATTTATACCCACTGTTTTATACCTGTAACCCTGAGGGATAAATGCACGTTGCTTGAATTCTGCACCCAGGGGCCAGCAGTAGGAATTGTGCTCTCTGACTTGTTCCTCCCCCAGTAGGCTTAGTTTTTTCTGAACCCTAGCCTCAGGCAGGACGGGGCACTGGTGAGGTAACCTCTCTAAGGTCGGTGTTCTGTGTCTCTGTTGTGTTCAACTTTAATTGGCTCACATTTGTTTTAGAACATTTTGGAACCACTGAGATACCAACAAAGAAGCCCTGGTGGCACAGTGGTCATGTGTTGCACGACTAACTGCAAGGTCAGCAGTTTGAAACCACTAGCTGCTCCGCAGGAGAATGACAGGGCTTCCTCCTCCTGTAGAGTCTTAGACTTCCACACGGGCAATTTTACCCTCTTACTGCGAGTTGGAAGCAGCTTGATGGCAGTGGGTTAAGGTACCAGTGAAGAAACTCTGATAGCAGAGTGGTTAAGTAAGCACTTAACCTGCTAACGAAAACGTTGGCAGTTGGAATCTACCAGCTGCACTGTGGGAAAAAGATGTGGAAATTGGCTTCTGTAAAAAGGCACAGCCTCGGACGCCTGTGTTAGTCCGGGTAGACTAGAGGAACAAATTTCATAGACACACATATGGATGTAAGGAAAGGGCTTATATACAAAAGGAATGGAACACTGAGAAAGCAGCTCAACCCAGTCCAGTTCAAATAAGTCTGATATTAGCCCATATGCCCGACACCAGTCTATAATGTCTCCTTTCGACTCACGAAGTCACAGGTCAGTGGGTGCAGAATCCCTGTGCTGGCAGGGGTCTCCCCATGGCTCCTCACTTTCAGGGCTCAGAGTTCATCAACAGCATCCAGTGGTGGCAGAAGCAACTCATCGCTGGCAGGGGTCTCCACATGACCTCTCCAGCTTCAGAGGTCTGGCTCCATCAGGGGCAGAGCTGTGTAGCTTCTCTGGCTCCTCAGACACTGCCATCTTGTCCATGATTCATTGTCTCCGAGACTGACTCCCAACAACTGGGGAGATAGTTTCTCATCTCCACGAGGGAAATATAGTGAGATTTCCTAGAAGTCTCAGGAGAAAACCATGCCCACATGGAGGCCTCATTGGCTACTCAATGGCTGTCTCCAGATTATAGGCTACACTCCACCCCTACCTCTCAATCGTGAAATTAACATGAGCACATGACCGCCACGACGCCCACTGGTTCTACTCTGTCTTATTGAGCTGGCATGAGCTGACATTGACAGTGGTTCCAGGCTTCAGGCATGGGAGCAACATGCCATTTTCATCTGGTGTCATATCTTTCTGGTAAGAGGTCCCAACGAATCTCCTCCAAAGGGAGCAGTTTTAAAAATTAGATCATAGATATGGAAAAGTTTTACATGTGTTTTTCTTTTCTGTGTTTTCCAGATTTACTGTAATCTGTGAATCCCCTTCACAGTAGGGAGAAGGATAATAAAGCCCACTTTTATAAAGTTTTCTGGCTTATAATTTACACATCATACACTTCAATAGTTCAATCATATAATGAAACCAATTTCAAATGCAGAAGGAGGGAAATGTATTATAAATTGTTAGTAGGGGGGAGAGGTAAGGGGAGTTTTTTTTTTTTTTTAAGAGAAGCTTATACCAAGGGCTCAAGTGGAAAATGTCTGGAAATGAATGTGGCAATATGTGTGCAAATGTGCTTGATACAGATGATGTACTGAACGTTATAATAGCTGTAAGAGTCCCCAATAAAATTATTTTTTAAAAAAAGCAGAAAAAAAACAAAAAAAATTGTTAATAGGAAAGATGAAAGGGATTTTGGGGAGATGGAGGGCTCGGGAATGGAGGTCAGTTTCAGTCTCTGATGGGATAAGTTGATCCTGGTACGAAGAGCATCTTTGCTGCCTCAAATCATTACTAGCATAAAGTGTAGCAAAAAAGAGCATCAGATCTTGTGGAAAGTTAAACAATAGAATGCCATTAGCTGGGAAAGGGACATTTTTTTCATCTGCTTACATTTTAGCTCCAAGCACTGTTGCTGGTGTTCTTTGTGTGTGTGTGTGTGGGCGTCACTGCCTCTGGTGGTCGTGGGCGCTACCCAGCCGTCGCTGGATTGGAACCAGCAAGCCCGCGGGCTGCAGTCCCACACTCAACCACTTACGCCACCCGGGCTCAGCCCTTGCTGGTGTTCTTAATGTTATGAAGAATGTCTCCTAGTTATAATAAAGTATATGCTGCTCAGTGTGGGCTTGCCTGGAGCAGCCCCCTGAAATGGATTTGCTTTGTTCCTTGTTGGCTACCGTAGAGTAGGCTCTGGCTCACTCTTGAGTCCGTGTGACCGCGTGGAACTGATTTCCAGTGCTCACTGGGTATAAGCGTTATAGAAGCAGTCTCCAGGTCTGCCTCCTGCAGAGCCTCTGGGTGAGTTGATCTGCCAACCTTTAGGTTAGCAGCTGAATGCTTAACTCTTTCGTTACCAAGGCTGCTTAGGTGATGGTAGGAGTTGGTAAATGGTTAGCAGTGGTACTGCATACTACAGCATAGAAGTATTTTTAAAAATCATTTTTGGGGTGCTCTTACAGCTCTTAGGACATTCCATACATCAAGTGTATCAAGCATATTTGTATATGTGTTGTCATCATTGTTTTCTAAACATTTAATTTCTTTTTTTTTTTTTGTGGGCATCACTGCTCTCCGGTGGTGGGAGTAGGAGGCCCAGCCCCACTGCTGGAATTGAACGTCCGTCCCAGTGGGCCGCAGTCCCGCGCACAACCACTACGCCACCGGGGCTCAGCCCTAAACATTTAATTTCTATATGAGCTCTTGGTATCAGCTCTTCTCCCTCCCCTCTCACCCTCGGGGCCCCTTGATAAATGATAAGTTATTATTCTTTTCATATCTTAAACCAACCAATGTCTCCCTTCACTCATGTTTCTGTTGTTCATTCCCCTGAGTGGGTGGTAGGTTATGCATTGATCACTATGATTGGTTCCACCTTCCTCCCCTCCTCCCCCTACTCTCCTTCCCCCTACTCTCAAGGTATTCCTATTCCCATTTCTGTACCCAAGGGGTTTATCTGACCTGGATTCCAGGTAACGTGAACTCTTTATCTGTACCAGTGTATGTGCTCCAGTCTAGCCAGAACTGAAAGGCAGGGATGGAGTCATGATAGTTGGGGGTGAGGAAGCATCAAAGAACCAGAGGACTGCTGTGTTTCCTCGGTGTTATCTTGCATCCTGGTTGACTCATCCCTTCCTTGTGATAAGATAGAAACATTATTTTTTAATTTTGTATCACTGCCCTGGTAGGAGTAGGAAGCCCAGCCTTGCTCCTGGAGAGCTGGGATTGAACTGTCAACCCTGTGGGCCGCAGTCCCGCACACAACCACTGTGCCACCAGGACTCAGCAAGATAGAAATATTCTTAAGAATCTCAGTTTTCATTCTGGTTTACAAAACTCAGGCTTACTGCCATCAAGCCAATTACCATTCATAGTGACTCTGTGGGATGCAATAAACTTCATTCTGGCTTAGAGAAGTGGGAAAGAAGGGTGACTGGAAACAGGCAACATAGGGAAGGTAGGATAAGTGGATGGTACATCGAAAGGATTGCAATGGATGAGTTGACATATATACAAATTGTCGCATGTCAAACTGATGATCAACTTTGTAAATCTTCACCCAATTCACAGTATAAAGGTAGTAAAAACAAGACATCATTGAAAATTGTTATTTTTCACTTCCATTCACTTGTTCTTAAACTTTTTAAAGTCCCTTCGTGTATTCTCAAGGTCTCAATAGAGAGTACTTCAACACCAACACTTTAAAAACCCCATTTTTTTTAATCTTAACTGGTTAATTATTCTAATATCAGAGTAAGTTCAGCTCCAACCCTGAAGCGTGACTGTCTTGGGGGTTTCTCTAGTCGCTATCCAACCAGCAAACCTCTCATCTCTTTTATGATTTTGCCTTTTGTTCCACTTATTTCTCCTCTCTCGAGCACTTTCTAATGTGCCCCTGGTCAGAGCAGTGGTCAGTGGTAGCTAGCCCCATCTCGTTCTTCTGCTCTTAGCGTCTCGGAGGTTAGTTGCACCGTCCATTGGCCTCCAGGTCTCCCAGTTTTCATCATTCTACTTTCCCCCGAATGGGGAGAGACCAGTAAATAAATGCACTTCCGATTGCTGCCCACGAGTTTTTAATCCCTACTCACTACTTACCAAAGTAGGATGTAGAACATCATTTTAGTGAAACATGTTATGCCAATCGACTTTAACACCTTAAAAAAATTACAAAAAAATGTCACCAGTGATCATACTCCGAAAGAAAACGAGGGCTGTGTGCTGGGCCTTGTTTCTAAGGGACCGTTAAGAGCGGAAGCGTTGGAGGCTGACAGAGCTGAGTTTAAATCTCAGCTCTGCTACTTCTTGCTGTGTGACTTTGGGCTAGTGACATACATCTTTCCCCCTTTAGTTTCCATCTGCAAAAGCAAGAATATGTTAGCCAGCTCTAGAGGGTGCTCGACAGGGCTGTGTTGTGGCTGTTAGAGGGCCAAATCCTAATGGTGCAGGGGAACGTCCATCCCCTGTCGGGACGGCGTGATGTGATCCTCGTAGCAGCTTTGGGACACAGACAGACATCCTGGTTCTGGGGACAGCAGTAGAGAGACGGCCTGTACCACTTGCATTAGCCACTCTCACCCTCAGCTTCTCTTTTCTTGATGAACAACAACACGAAAGGTTTTTTTCTCACTTGGGTTTGGATCTTGTTTCTAGGGAGACCAAAGACGGGGGAAGAATTATTGTGGAAGTTGATGGCAAAGTGGCAAAAATCAGGAACTTAAAGGTAAGCTCTTTTCTTTCCCTTGAGGGCTTCTAGGGAGGAGGAGTGTGCGAGAATGCGTTTGGAGTGAGGGTGGGCGCGCCTGGGAAGGGCCTGTAAGAGAAATTATGGGAAGAGTTTTGACCAACATAGATTCAATAGAAAACTAAAACAGGAAAGACATTTAGGGGATGTGATTGCTGTAGCATAGTTTCTATCAAACAGGCTACTGTTTTGGGAACTGTCAGCAGCTACTTTGAAAGCAGACACATGGATAGCTTACCGTGTACTAACGTTTACATTGAACTTCACTGACCTCCAGTTAGACTTTGTCCAAGCCTCTCAACTGATAGCTGTTTGTCTGAAAGTACTATTACACATTTTAGTAGGCGTGGGGGTATGTGCTAATGCAGGTTTTATTCTGGCCGTATGGGATTGAGGGTCCAGGGAGAGCCTCCAGATTGCAGAAGGGAATAAATCACTAGCCTGTCTTTTTTTCCCCTAAGTCTTTTTTTTTCAACTTCCCTAAATCTTTCTATAAATATTTTCCTCCCCACTGATATGACTGAACTTTGAGTCACGATTAGACAAACGGTTGAGAACTTCCTCTCCCCCCCACCGCCATCCCCTTAGGGCTCATTTTCTCCATCCTGTTCTTCTTTTTTTTTTTGGGGGGGGCGGGGGGGGCATCACTGCTCTATCCTGTTCTTCTAATCACCAGGTCAGCAGAAGATGGAAGGGATTCCAGTAGAACCCTTTCTGGACCTTGGAGAGTGAAGAGAGACGGAAGCTGGCTATCTAATTGCTCTTTAATCAGCTTGCAGGTGCACTTTGCATTCCTGAGAGCTGAGGAGGCTGACTGGCCGGCCGTGAAGGTGACCTGGACCCCACGCCAGGCCCTCTCCTGTGCTGCTTATGTGATGTGATCGCTTTCCTAAAGGAGAACAGGACCTGTCAAACTTTCAACAGAAGGTCCCCAGGGACAACGAACCTTTCATTCTTTGCCCTCTCTTGTTTAGACCTCTGCTGCCTAATCACTCCAGTTGCTGTGTTCTGGGAGCTCATATTTTTGGACTTTTAGAATAAATCCTGGCCGTGATCATACTTTAATCTGCCCCCTACACAGCCCCCTGGCTGCTTGTTTCCCTGAGGTCAGTCCCCCACTAAGACTTTCTGCCAGCCTACTTCTTCTGTAGTTGATAATATGATGGCTCACCCTCTCCAGGATTTAAATTTCAAACTGAGAAAAAAGCTTTTTGGGCTGAGCCCCGGTGGCGTAAGTGGTTGAGTGCGGGACTGTGGCCCGCGGGCTTGGCGGTTCCAGTCTAGCGGCGGCTCTCAGGAACAGCACTGGGTAGCGCCCACGACCACCAGAGGCAGTGATTGCCCCCCCCCCCCACCCCAAATAAAGCTTTTCTATGGTTGTTGCTGTCCTTTCTACAGTTCTGAGCTCTCCAGCCTCTTCTACTTTGGGCACTTGAATTGGTCCTGGCTCTTCTGTCTAATCCTATTTCCAAATTGATTGAGAGCGGAGCTGTAGGTTGCTGAGTTTATCAGGCCCAATGACTGAACAAATCATACACTCATAGTTTG
Organism: Nesogale talazaci; assembly: GCA_004026705.1. NCBI lineage: Eukaryota > Metazoa > Chordata > Mammalia > Afrosoricida > Tenrecidae > Nesogale > Nesogale talazaci. The sequence goes on from PVJH01030794.1 coordinate 22,585, forward strand.
CTCAGAAACTTAGAAAAGAAATGATCGTGTCAGAAAGAGGGGAAGGTTTTCTCTCAT
>PVJH01030795.1:0-24423 GCA_004026705.1 Nesogale talazaci
CTCCCTCAAACAGTTACAGCTGGGGAAACCCACCTGGAGTCCCAGTGAGTCAGCACGGGCTGGATGACTGTGAGTTTGAGTCTGACGGTGAGAGGTTCACCATCTGTGGAAGTCAGAGCTGGTCCTCAGGTGCTAAACAAGTGAGAAGTCGCTCTTCAGGAACCCGATAGCCCCAGGGAACTGCAACCACTTGTGGACACTAGGACAAGGAGATGCTGGTGCATAGAGAGGCCTAATATGGAAAGTGTCCTTGACCAGTGGATCGTGAGAAACTTATAATGAGTCCCGCTTAGGTCTGCAAAGCCCTCCAGGGTTCCTGCATTCTGGGTGCATGGCTGGGACCGGGAACCATAAAATGATTTTGCGCTCATCACCATTGCCTAATCAAATAGTGATGTGAGCCCTTTGCCTGTAATGTCTTACCGATACTTGACACAAATCATAACTATTGAATATTTTCAATTTTATATGCACACAAAAGGAAAGGAAACCAGACAAAGGGCCTCTTTCCTGCTCCACCGGGAGTTATTCCATATTAGTCAACTGACTCGCTGGTGGTTTGGAACTGCTGACCTAGTGGGCAGCACCCCAATGTGTACCCACTCTACAGGAGAAGGACAGAGCTGTCTACTCCCGTAAAGAATTAGAGTCTGGATCTCACAACGGGCAATTGTAGCCTATCCATGAGGGCTGCTGTGCATCTGAATCGACTCGTTGGCAGTGAGAGAGAGAACTGACGTCTTTTGGAGGGAAAAAAAAACTAAAGTTTTCTCTTCGGATAGATAATCACAGTTTCAGAAATCCACTGGGGCTCTGCTACCCTGTCTCATAGGGTTGTAATGAGTCATAATCAAGTCAATGACACGTGTGATTTTATAAGACGATTTGACTATGTGAAAAAGAAGGAGACCTGAGAAGGGACAGAAAGGGATTTGAGGATACTGGCCTTGAAGTTTGGAATGATACAGTGTGAAGCTGTACCAACAACCTCTAGAAGCTGAAAGAGAACAGATTAAGTCACCATCCCACAGACTCTGGAAGGATTAGGGGTTTGCAACAGCTCAGTTTAGAATTAGTGATACTTATCTCATGGGATCACCACAAGCCAGAATCCATTGAACACCATCCAGAAATACCTACTATATGATTGTTTATAAATCCTGGCTTCCAGAAATATGACAGAACAAAACTAAGATAGACATCATGTTTATGATCATTTGTTTTGCTAGAAACAGGATGCTAACATAGTGATTTTTTTAATTAACTGTTTTATTGGGACATAAACTAAACATCATACAATTCAATAGTTCAAACCTATCAAAAGCAATTAGAATATTTTCTTTTTCATTGTAATCCTTGTTATTTCCCCAATTCCAATCGACTTACCCTGTCATACCCCCAAGAAACCATTAACCCAGTTACTTTCTCTTTAGATTTACTGATCTGGGATTTCATATACCAGAAAACATTCATAAATACAAAACAAAGAGTAAAGAACAACTAACAAGAACAAAACAAAATAGAGAAAACTCCAAGTTAGAAAGAAAGCTACTAAAATTTAAAATATCAATAACTTGAACAACTTAAAAGTAGGACAGAAGGGAGGTAACCAATAAGGTGTTGGATTTTAACCTGGCTACATCTGCCATCTTCTACTTTACAATGTATTCTGTAAGGCAGCAAGGCTGTCCACATGGTTTATGTTACAGGGAATTCACCAGAGGCTTCATCCTTTTCATTGAAAAACACACAAATAAAACTGCTCGAACTTTTAAATGTGTCCAAAAAAAAAGAGAGAGATCCAAACAGATGTTGCATTTTAACCATTCAAATCAGTAGTTACATTACAATCTACTATAATTGTGTCTGCAATACTCTCTGTATTATGACCAGACTAGTCATCCCTCTTGTCTATAGTCAGAGGGACTCACCAGCGGCTTACCCCATGTGTGGACCGTGCAAGTGAATTTTGGGATTCCCTGGTTATCCACAGTCTTCTGCAAACCAAGAGTTCACAATTTAAGCACTGATACCATTCCCTCTTTTGGACCTGGAATATATTATTTATAATCCATGAGTCACACAGGTTGGTGTGTTCCCGCCATGTGAACTTACTTGATACCTACATTATATGTCTGCTTGTTTAACGATAAATCTTTTTTTAATTAAATCATTTAATGGGGACTCAAACAACTCCTATCACCATCAGTAATTACATCAATTGTATGCAGATCACATTTGCACATTTGTTGCGATCATCATTCTCAAAACATCCTCCTATTTAGGACCCCATATTTCCCTTCCCTCTTCACTTTTCCTCCCCCATGAACCCTCAATAATTTACGAATTATCATTATTTTGTTATATCGTCCACTATCCTAGGTGTTCCTTCACCTGATTCTCTGTTGTCGTACAGCAGGGAGGAGGTTATATGCAGATCCTTGAAATTGGTTCCCCCTTTCTACTCCACCTTCCCTCTACCCTCCCAGTATCCCCACTCTCACCACTGGTCCCAAAGGGATCATCTCTCCTGAATTCCCCATGTTTCCAGCTCAAATGTAAACCTCCTGGTCTAGCGGGATTTGTAAGGTAGAATCGTGATCATGATAGTGGGAGGAAGGAAGCATTTAAGAACTACGGGAAAGTTGCATATTCCATTGATGCTACACTTTGCCTTGATTGGCTCCTCTCCTCCCTGCGGCCCTTCTCTTAGGGGATATCACTTCACCTATTCATGAGTTTGGGGTCTCCAATATGTATACTACCTCATTTATAATGATATATTTTTTCGCTCTTTAATGTTTGATACCTGCTCCTTTCAACACCTCATTATCACACAGGCTGCTGTGCTTCCTCCATGTGGGGTTTCTTGCTTCTGAATTAGATGGCCGTATGTTTACTTTCAATCCTTTAAGACCACAGATGTATATCTTTTCATAACCAGGCATAGTGATTTTTAAAAATCAGAAGAAACACTTGTTAATAAGAAGATAAAATATATAATGTGTTAGACTTGGTACACTAGCAGAAGATTGCCTGTTCTTTCTACAGTGCTTTTGAGGCACGAATTCAAGCATTTCAAACCACAAACCATTTGCTCAACATCACTAATTGTTACATCTTTATTTTTGCAAAGACTACAAGGCAACAGACATCCCTCTCTACCATATTTTGAAAGCAAAAAGAAACATCACACATTGAGATAGTTTTAAAGATAACTTTGGAATCTAAGACTTTTGCTCCCTGCCTACTCTCTTGCTCTTGGCATAAGTGCTCCCTTTCCAACATCCCTCAATGGGTTTAGCCCTGCTGACCTGAGCCTCATAAAAGGAGGATTTCCAGGAAGGTGGAACCAGACAAGAGAGAAACTGCAGCCTGGGGGCACCATCGAGACATTCGAACCCCGGCTCTACTGTGTTTGATATGAGAGAAGATTTGCAAAAGTACAAGTAGTAGTTTTTTACAGAGCCTTCTTTCTAATCAGATGCAGCTAGAATTGTGAATAAATGCTATGGAGCACCAGGGCTTACTAGTCAGTGGTTTGGCTTGATTCTTTTTTCCTTTTTCATTGATGGCATCAAATCTTTGTATCATCATTGAGGGCCCATGATTACAAGTTGCAGCCAACAGAGGGCAGACAGATATTGTATGACCTCATTTACATAGAAGAAAAGAATAAGGCAATGGAATTAAGAAAAACATCCCTTAGAAGTTTCTAGGGGATGAACAGAAAAAGAAAAGGGGGAATTTAACAGGGATGGAAAGAAATATCACATTGATTAAGGGTAGTGGGATAGACAGATTTATTTACTACAACGTGGCCAATAAAAACATGTAGGATTAATTAGGAGTAATTATATTTAGTGGTTAAAACACTTAGATGGGACCTAAAGGTTTGAATTTACACTTTGACTGGAGGGCAGAGAGATAACTGGTTCTCATGGCTTGCCCACCCTTGTTCTCTGGTGATCACTCCAGCATGTGGCTGCTTCAGCTAGTTGTCTGCCTCAATTTATGAGCTACACCACCTGTTGGACAACCAACCTGTGGATCTTGTCACTGGAGCTTGAGGCTTCTTGGAGAACTGCTTCACCATACTGCTGGAGTAAACATCAGTTGAGTTTGAGGCTGGTAGATTCTGTCTTCTTGCATTGCCTTCTGCTTGCTGCCTGTGGACAGAATGCCTGCATTACCTGAGGGAAGCAGCAGTCTACATCCTTGACATTGGAGCCACCAATCCTCTTGATTTGAAGGACTTCCAGTGTATAACTATTCCACAGAAGTAAGTTGAACTAAGCTCTCTGTACTGCTGTGTAGACTAATTAACTGTTATATTCCTTCTGGCTGCACAAATTACCCATATTCACATGCGTAAGTTTCCTGATTTAGTTTCTCTATAGAAGCATGACCAACACTTGTAGTAATTGTTGTCATTGCTGTCCCTTGTTGTAATTACTGTCAATAAGTTCTAGTCTTGCAAAAATTGTAATCGACAAACAACAAAAGCAACAACAATAAACTTAGTTGCTGTGGCTGCTTATGTGCAACCTAAAACTTTGATATGGTTTCTTGGTGTGGACAATTAAAGTCAGAGCTTCATGGACATCGAGATAATTGATACCAAATCATGTATAGTGCTTCTTCTCAGTTCTCTATATCATTTTAGAATGCCTGGATTGCACGTGGTCAGCAGGTCTCAAAAATTGTCTCTTTGTGCCTGGAAAAACAGGAAAGAATGTCAGGTGTGTGTGTGCGACTCAATGGAGGACATCAGTATACAGCTAATTGTTCCTTTGCCGGGAGTCCAGAAGATTTAGAGGGTACCTGGCAACCATGACTGAACAGTTTTATCAACTATTTCTCTATTAGAATTTAAATGCTAAGGACATAGTTTACCACAGTCTACAGTGTATAGGGAAAACTTTGTTTTCAATTTCAGATATAAATTCAGGCAGACTGTGTACAGTCACTGGAGGGACAGCCTTGCCATCAGGGAACTTTCTTGGACAAGTCCATGAGGGAAGCGGGGTACTTGAGCTACATGGTCATGCATCAGAACTTTAACTATCAAGTAAATTGGTGATCATATTTTCCACTTGGATGGTCTCATTTTCCATTACTGTAGACCTGGTCTTAACAGAGATGATTTGGTTTACTAACAGTCACAATTTTTGTCACAGTTTACTTTGTTCTACAATAAGCTACATGACTGTACGTCCTTAGGACTCCCTGTGGCCAGATACAGAAAGCTGTGTTCATCTGAATGACATCAGTTGTCATCCTATAGATAAAACAAAAACATCTCTAAAACATAGAGTTGACTCTGCAGTCTTTTCGCCCACCCTCAGAACAAATTCAAAGAAAGGGGGATTACCAGGAGAGAATTTTAATTTCTCACACTCACTTTCTGAAGCCAGTTTTCTCCCCCTCCCTGCGCCCGTGCTTTTGGCAATGTGATCTTGCATTTCCTCCTATCAGCAGGGAGGGGTCAAATGCCATCCCCTTGGATATGATCTGACTTGGGGAATTGCTTTGATCCATGAAACACAGAAGAACCCACAACCTGGAACAAATTGTGCTAGTGTTGAGTCTAGGCTTCACGAGGCCGTAAACGTTTGATTTTCTGACTGGGAACCCTGCTAATATCCATCATAGGGATCTAGGATCCATCTGCCAGATTGTGAGGGAGAAAAAAAATAATCAGTCACCCATGGAGGCACAGCTGATGTCTGTCTAGTCAATGTAGACCGAGGAGAAGCATGTCCGCCTCTCTGTATTTGCGTGCACCCAGTTGACCCCCAGAAAACTAGAAACAACCCAGTCAAGATCAGTCTAGACTGACCAATGACAGCACAACTTGGATCCATTCATCTCACCAAATAACATGAAAGCAACGGAAGTGTTTACACCATTGAATTTGTAGATGGCTTAACAAATTTTAGTAGCTAGTTAGCATATCATCCTACTTTAATTTACTATTCACTTTTACTCCAGCAAGCCCATTGTTATAATTTTCTTCACAGTATTTAGAAAATGACCTAGCATATATTTCATTAAGATAGGCAATTATTGTCTATCTCCCTAAATGATATTGAAGCTAAGAATGTATGTGGGTAACAACAATGTGCAGCCAATAAATATAACTTCAATGAGAAAATTACATAAATTATATTTACTCTTCTCTTTGCATTCATTTTTTCACCCAAATTCAAGATTGGTGACTGTACAGGCTCCAGCCTATTGTTCTGCGGTTCATCTCCCCACTGCTTGGGGACCAGGGTCTCCTGCTCCACAAGGCTGTGCTGCAGCTCTTCATGAGCAGGGGTTCGCCTACACTAGCTACATCCCCGCGAACTTGAAGGATGTCACCAAAGCCTGGAAATGGAAGAGCAATGGTTGAGAGGAGGGTGCTCCACTTTAATGTGCTCTACTTCTAGCTCTCCATGCAGCCTTTCCCAGAGTCAGCTCTAACCCACAGGGATCCCATGTGCAACAGAATGAAAGCCTGTGTTGTCCGACTCCATCGTCCCCCATGTCAGTATGTGTGATCACTTTGTTGCAGCCACTGTGGAAATCCATACTCTGGAGAGTCGTCCTTGGTTTCACTGACCCTCTCCCCAGCTTGGTGTCCTTTTCCAGGGACTGGTCCTTTCTGATAACATGTCTGAAGCACAGAAGACAAAGTTTCAGCATTCTGGCTTTTAAGGAGTGTTCTCATTGTACATTTCTTATTAACAACTGTCTCTGCTTTTCTAGCATTCCGTGGAATCCTTGAGTGACTTGGTCAACAGTGGAACGCAAATGCATGATCTTCCTGTCAATTTCTGTTGACCGTGCAATTTTCATTTCCATAGGAGTGTCTGAAAACACCATGACTTGTGCCAGGTGTACCACCTCAGTCCTCAAGGGGTCATGCTTACTCTTCAACATTTCAGTGACGGTTTCTGCAGCAGTTCTCCCCTCCCTCATTCATCAGAATCTGTTTATGAATGATGATTTCTGCCATCACAGTAGACTTGGATGCCTAAGAGATGCACTTAAGAGGATATTGAAAATGGATTAGAAGAGTTGTAAAATGAATTGTCATACATTTCCACAGTGGTGCTTTCAGGTTTCAACAAGTTGATTCTGATATATTGGAATTCTGCAAGACAGATTAGAGTTTCCCTGGGGTTTATTAAGCAAATACTTTCTGTGGGCATTTTGCAAAATCTTTTCACACATGGCTCCATTGCAGGGTTCATACCACTGACATTTTCTACAGTAGCTGATTGGTTCACTACTGCTCCCTGGGGGCTTCTTTCTCCCAGGGCTTCAGAATCAGAGACTTGTTTTGAGAAATGGGGGCCACAGATAGAATCAGAGGGAGAGCACAGGGCAGGAAGCTGATTGGAAACATGTTCTGTGAAACTGACTAGAAAGGCTTTGCCAGAAATCAGGATCAGGGATGAAAAGCAAGTGAAGAATAGGAATTTCTTTGAAAGAATTTTAGAAACTCCAATTCAAGGATTTAATGTTGGAAAGGTCCAAAGAAATGAAAAAGGACCAGGAGAAACATGGAATTTGGCACGAAAACATTCTAGAATGACAACTACCCAAGAAATAGGGAGATGATTCTTTGGACTGGAAAACTCCATGTACACTTCTCCAGGTCCATCTTGCATTCATTCAGGTGAAAAATCCAGGTCTCTGGTACCAAATCCTGACAAAATGTGTTGGTGAGTTTTATGAATTATCATATTTTTCTGACTATAGGACACACTTTCTCCACCCAAAAGTGAGAGAAAAAATTAGGGTGCGTCTTATGGTCCAAAGGTGTACTACTCCAGAACAATTTAATATACTGGGACTATTAAGTTCAGAATATTTTTCCTGTTTTCCCGATCTAAAACCTGGGTGTGTCTTAAGGTCAGATGCGTCTTATACATAGAAAAAGATGGTATTCTCAACAAACACCCAAAACTAGAGGCTCTGAAGGATCATTGTCTCTTAATTGAGTCTGAGACCCTAAACACAGTCCAAGAAGTTAGCAGAAGACACAGGATCGAGAAGACACAAAGGAAAGATGTAGGTTCTGGACTGTGCAGAAGGGAAGCAGCTGGTGCTGTGCAGACCCGTCGGCCTGAAGCCCTGGGGAGGAGGTTTGTGTTCGAGGCTGAAGCACTGTGAGAGGTAACCTATAAGTTTGCTGACAATAATAATGAGCCACGTCTTCAGGCTGCAGACCGCTGATGGTGAGCGTGAAATCTGTGCCTGATCCACTGCCTGTGAACCGGCTGGGGACCCCAGTGGCCTGAGTGGATGCCCCATAGATGAGAAGTTTAGGAGCCTGTCCTGGTTTCTTCTGGTACCAGGTTGCATAGCTATACACACTCTGACTGGACTTGCAGTTCATGGTGACCGTGTCCCCTGGAGATGCAGGCAGGGAGGCTGGAGACTGGGTCATCACAGTATCTGCATTGGCACCTGCAATCACAATGGTATTATTACCAGATACACACACTTTTCCATAGGAATTTGAAATTGTACTAGTTTAAATGTTGAGAACTCTTTGTTCTAAATATCATTGATAATTGGATGAATTTTTATCAGACATCATACCCCACTATATCTTGTAAATCATTCTGCCGTTTTATACAGATTCCACACTAACAAGGTGAAGAAACTTTGAAATTTCTTACCAGAGACCCAGAACAGCACAGGCACCAGGACCAGGATGTGAGGCACCATCTCTCTGTCTCTGCCTGCCTGCTGCAGCTCAGCTCCCTCTGCACAGGCACCAGGGTTTATACCTTCTGAGCAGTCAGGCTGGGCCTGCAGAGTCTATGCAAAACAGCCCACGAGTGCAAGCAAACCACAGGGGAAGTGACCCAAGTAAACTGTGATCCCAAAGAGACAGCAAAGAAAGTGAAAATTCAGTAACACAGAAGGCAGGGAATCCAGTTTAGATGCCCTAATTACAATCTAGAAAACCTAAGAATACACAATATTAGATGATCTAGCCAAATATTTAACTTATAATAATAATATTTTAAATGACTCCCTGCTATTTACATTTTGAGTTAGATTTCACAGATCAGCACCTTGTGGAAATAATAAAAATGTCAGAAATCTAACAAAACTGAAGAATAGAAGGGAGAGGAAGGTTCAAGGATGGATTAGATGGTGGCCATGGAGACAGAGAGAGGGGAAAGGAAGAAAGGGAACAAGAAACAGGCTAATTCATCACAGAGATGGGAAAATGTAGGCAATTTTTGTAAAATTTTTTCAGACTGGTTTGTAATGTTAAGTATGTCCCTTAGTTCATTTGTATATAATCAGGTATAATCACCCAATTAAGGCTGCACATTGCTAAAAAAACAAAATGTGTTGTTCTTATCACTTTAAATTAGATGGATTGCTATTACATTAGATGAAACAAAATCAGAAGCTCACATATCCATCCATAAACCACTAAAAATAAGACCAAGCAGATATTTTCTGTCTATGCCATCAAGTCCATTTAACTCACCATGATCCATATTCAATTGAATGAAACTTTGCGTGGTCCTGTGTTATGCAAACAATAGTAAGTAAATATCAACCCAGTGCTAAAACCATTGAGACAATCTACCGTGCCAAGATCCTTCTTCTTTTCCACTGTCTCTCTACTTGAGCAGGCATGACTTTCTTCTCCAGGCACTGGTCTCTCTTGAAACTGTGCAAAGAGTAAAACAGAGTCTTTCATCGTGTCTAAGGAGCACGCTGACTGCACTTAGCACAAGAAAGACTTACTTTTAGCTCTAGAAATCGACAGCGCACTCACTATTATTTTGCGATACCTCATCGTGTTGGTGATGATGGCATTGTTATTGTTGTTGTTGCTGTTGTCATGCATCGTCAAGTTGGATCTGACTCAGGGCTGTCCTGTGAACAACAGAAATGAACACTGCCTGGTCCAGTGCCTCCCACACAATTTTTCTTATATTTGAACCAAGATTGATGGAGAAATAGATGTAATTTGAAGACCATGAGAATATACTAGATGTAAAGTGCTAGAGTAAAAGTAAAGCTTTATGAGCAAGCATGGATTGCTACGTCTACACTTCTACAAAACACTGCACTCTTCTAGCATATCGCAAAACCAAAATTCACTGCCATGGGGTAGATTCAGACCCATAGCACCCCTATAGGGCACAGTAAAATTGTCCTTTGGTTTTGCAAGTCTGTAAAACTGTGAGGGAGCAGAAACCATCATGGTTGTCCTGCACAGAGACTTGCCATTTCAAAAAGGTGACACTGCAGACAAAAGGCCAAGGAATGTCCACTGTGTCATCAGGGAACCACGCTAGCACATTGGAACCAAACAAATATAACTCACATGTTGAGTCATATAGCAAATATGAAGATCTTAGCATTGAGCCACACAGAAAACATATTTTAATAAGAAACAAACTACTGAGAGTACCAAAATACAATTCATAAATATCAGTGTATTAGTAATTATTAAATACCCATCTATAATCTACTCCGGAGACAGCCACATATGCTCAGAAGAAAAGAAATGTCGCAGAGATCAAAACTCTGAGCAAAATCTTTTGTAGCACCATTTGAAGAAATAAGAACATGAACAAAAGCACACAGAATCTGCAGGAAAAGCCACAGCTGGGAAAGGGCAGTCATAGTAAATGGTTGATGAAACCATGAGAAAGAGGAAGCAATTAGTTGCAAGAAGGGTCTGCAAGGCACACTGGGGTGGGAGTAGCCTGAGCAGCTCTAGCAAATGTCTAGCGGCTCCCTTGCTGGGAAGGAACAGTTGCTCCCACAGGATGGCTGGAGGTTCTCAAGTCAGCAAAGGTTGAAAGAGGTGCACTGCTGGGGAGAAAGATGTCATTCTGCAGGAAACAGAGGGACACAGAGCTTCAGCTCCTGGCAGCTCAGAAGGGCATGTCAAGCATGCGGTGGCACACTGGACAGGGGAGTTCTGGAGAGGAGGGTCCTTGCCCTGTGGATGTTGCAGAGCCAATCGAAGGTGCAGTCTCTGGAACAGCGAGAGGCTGAGGAGAAAGGGAGCTGCTGGTGTGTTGCAGACTCTCACCAGAAGCCCTCATCAGGGTGTTTGTGCTTGAGGCTGAAGCATTTGGATGGAGTGCGACCATCGTTCTGACAATGATCTTCCTGGAGGCTGTTGCTGAGGAGAATGAAATCTGTTCCACCTCCCCTGCTGCGGACCTGGTTGGAGACACCAGAGGCCACAATGGCGATCTGGGGGATGAGGAGTTCTGAGAGCTCCTTGGATTTGCTGATATCAATTTAAACATCTAAGAGGATTCTGGCTGGATGATGACTCTTTTTCCTAGAATTGCAACCAGGGAGGCTGGAGACTTGGTCATTACCATGGCCCCACTGCCACCTGCAGTCACAAATTAACAGTAAGCAGACAGACACACTTTTTTCAAAGAGGTGTCATTTTGTTGGGAGCTCTTAGATATGTCACAGCATTCTAAAGGTCAGTCACATCAAGCAGTCTTGTACAATTGCTACCACCTCAATTTCAAAACATTTTCTTTCTTCTTCAACTCCTTGATATCAGTTCCCATTTTGCCCCCACATCGCCCTCCCCCAACTCACCCTCTTCTCATATTGCCTTTTGTTTCTCTCTGCTTTGGTTACCATAGCTTACACATTCCACTATACCCACTGGCATTCAATTCTGTTGTTCCATCCCACCTAGAGGGGTTATACAGTCATCAATGTCATCAATTCTCTACTCCCCCCTTCCCACTCCTCTTTCCATACCTTCAGGAAACCATTGCGCCTGCTACTGTTTCTGAAGGATTATCTATCTTGGCCTTCAAGTACTACACTTATTATTATAGTGTTAATTTAATTATGATAATGAGGATATTCAAGACAGTGTGATTACTGAGATAAATCAAGTAAAAACATTAATATAAGGGGAGAGAAGATTAAAGAACTGGAGGAATGTTATATGCTTCATCAATACTATACCACATTCAGGATTTGGCATCACTTCCTTGGGTACCTTCTGAGAGATACTGCCCAATTTCCTACGGGTGGGTTTTCAGTGTCCATTCATACATAATCCTTCATATCAATGTGGTTTCATGTTTTAGATTTTCTGATACCTCTTCTGATCCACACCTGATGTTCACACTGGCTTATGCACTTCTTCCTTATGGACTTTGTTGCTACCCTCCTTGGGTGTCTGAGACTATAAGTCTTTCTGGGAACAGAATGTCTCAATGCATTTCCTGAGAGCACCTGGAAATTTCCAAGAACTGAACTTGTAAATAGCAATATAAATAGCAATATAAATGGCAACCCCACTATACACCAGGACCCTTTATTGTACATTGAAATCCCAAAAATGTGCTATGGGATTTATTAATCTCTTGGAACATCAATTGAATCTAAAAAATATACCATCACTGAATTAGGAATAATAACAGAATACAATTTTATAATAACAATGATAGGCGTTACTAACTGTACATTTATGTTTACCTTCTCAAACATCCAGGGAAGCTGAGATCAGAAAAGAATCCACAAATAGAAACTTAAGACAAACTTCCAAAAGTCAATGACACAAAAGCTCAAGATCAGAATCAAAACCATGTACATTCTGGAAGACAATCAAGAGTTGCACAAGGGAAGTTTATAAAAGGTCTCATGAAGCTATGTCAAAAGAGAGTTGCTAGATATAAAAACAGTGTGCAAGAGAGAGGCCCTTGGCTTGGAGGGGCTTGATTGGCCCCACATAAGGAATGGCACTGAATACCTGTGGCAAAGTTTTAATTTCACCCACTCAGTGGCGAGGGTAAGCATGATGGCTTAGTGGTTACACACGGCTTTGTCTGCACGGTGTCCATCAAAACCCTCATCAGCTCCTCAGGAGAAAGACTGGCCTTTCTGCTCCCACAGACAGTCACACCTGGGGAAACCCATCTGGAGATCCAATGAGTCAACACTGGCTGGATGACTGTGAGTGTGGGTTTGATGGTGAGAGGCTCACCATCTTGGAAGTCAGAGCTGGACCTCCGTTGCTAAGCAAGAAAGAAGTCATTCTTCAGGAAACTGATATCCCAGGGACTTGCTGTTGGGTCAGGAGAGGGTTGGCAAACCCACCTTAGGTGTGTGAAGGGAAATAGGATTACTTGAGATGCAAAAGTGGCAAAAAGAGTTTATTAACTAACTCGAGTAGGGCTTGTTACACTATGCCAGACAAGAACAATTCAGTGACTTGTGAATTAAAGATCAAGTTCAATAAAGAGAAGGATAGACAAAAACAAAGTAGGAAAAAGAAGAAAGACCTGCACAGGTTGAGAGAGAGACCAAGTCCTATGCAGGGGCCATTCCCAGAGAGAGGCAGGAGGAGGGAGCCCCAACAGTTTACAGGCTCTGGTTTTTATTAAGCTGAATAAACCAAACTTATCTAAATAGCTATGCAAGCAAGCAGCAGTTACAGAAGCAGAATTCTGCAATTAGCTTTAACATCAAGGCTGTCCCGGGAACACAGCTGTAGGGTGCCTTTTGACACCTTACAGATTAGGGCTGAGACATTCAAGGGCGGCCAATGACTGGAGCTCAGAAACATCTCAGTCCTTTTACAGATATGGGTTTGAGACACTCAGGGACAGGCAGTTACTGGAACTCAGAAACATACTAATTTTAAAATGGTTTTTGTGTGACTAAGAGTTTAGCCATCTCCAACACTGCAACCACTTGAGGTCATTAGGACAAGATGATGTCAGTGCATAGAGAGGCCTGGCATGGAAAGTGTCCTTGCCTAGTAGATGGTGGGGAGCTTATAATGAGTCCAGGTTACATCTGCAAAGTCCTCAAGACATCAAGAGTTCTGGGTGCATAAACTGATAACTGATCCTTTGACACCTTGTGGTCCCACAAGATGGTGTAATTTTCCTTGTGGACTTTGTTATTTCTGAGTTAGATGGCTGGTTGTTTAATTTCAAGCCTTTAAGGCCCCAGATGCTATAACTGTAGATAGCCAGGCACCATCAGCTTTCTTCACCACCTTTGCTTATGTGTCATTTGAATTCAGTGACCATGTTAGGAAGGTGAGCATCATGAAATGCCAATTGTGATTGTCATCATTTCTATTTCTTTTTTTTTGCTTCATCTTGAGACATCCTGTTTGCATTTCTGTACATACCTTTATCTAATTAGATAGGCTGGATGAACAGCCCGGAGAAGAAAAAACAGGACTGATGGTTCCTGGGAAACATGGAAAAGCTGGAGCTGGGGGAAAGGTGGTGTTGTTGACTATCCCAGGAACAAGGGAACAACAAGAAATCCAAAACGAGTAGAAGGTGGTGTGCGAAGCCTGATAGGGATTGATCAAGACTAACATAACAAAGAGTAAATATTGAAACCCAAAGGGAGACTGAGAATAATAGTGGGGAAAAAAGAGGGTAAAAGGAAATAGAGGAAACAACTGGGGGATACAGGGCATATATAGAGGTCTAAATACAGACATGTACATAGGTGAACATATTTATATATTATGATGGGGAAATAAATCTACGTGCATATACTTATATGGTTAGTATTAGGACAACAGCAGGGCATTGGACCTTCTCTGTGCAAGACTTTGTTCTACTAAATTGACATTTCATGAAGCTCACCTTCCTGAAACTATCTCCGAAGACAAAGGTGTGCATAACCAAAGTGGACAAGAAAGTTGATGGTGCCCGGCTACCATGAGTCAGTTAATGAAATGTTAGACCAAATATCACATGATAATTTTTAAGTAGATATTTTTCTATGGCCCTTAAATGATGCTGTTCAAATGGATTTTCACAGAAAATGATCCCCACTCCTGCTTCAAAAACATCACAGGCACTTGATTGAATGAAATTTGGATTCACTATGTGGGCATACAAAGACCAGAGAAATGGAAGATAGGCCCAGCATTTGCCTGTGTGGAAAATCCTTAAGAATTCGATATTCAGTTAGGGTTCAACCCCCCACACTCACACACACAAAGTGATGCCATTATGTCCATTCAGATTCCCAGGCACCCTAGATAGGGTTTCTAGATTATAAATCTTTACAGAGTAAACAAATATCGACATTACCCCAAAGAGCAACTCATGAGTTTAAAGCATTGACTTTGTAGCTGGAAGTTCAAAACTAAGCTCACTCTCCCATCGGAAGGACTTTAATTTTGAAATAAATGTGAAGCAAAGAGAAACCACCAAGTCTCATTCTGATCCCCTAAGAAAGTGTTAGGTTCATTGGGGAAATGAACAGGTGACCACCAGCAAAACATCTTGTGATTCTGTGAACATCAGCTCTTCAGTGAGTATCACTCCAGGTCTGCGTGGGTTCTGTGGGGCTGGACTCTCCAGCATGGACTTAGGTAATCCAGCCAGTAAAGGCCTGCAAATGGCTGTCCCTATGGGAGAGGATACTCCTATCTAAGGGGTTTGGAAAACCTCACAAGTAGATTTTGAATACTACCAAGAAACCAGTCACTTTTGACATCCCCATTCCCAAAATAATAAAAAGCTGACTGTAACAAGTATATGACTATGACACAACTGAAACACCAGAGAACAGAGGGTGTTCTACTCACACTTCAAATTTAGACATAATCTGAGTTTATTTTCAGGAAAAATGAAGCTTGACATCATGTGCACAATACAGGAAACCAAAAAGGGAACAACATGGATATGGAAAAGAAGAGATAAAGTATAAGTCTTTCTGGAAATTTGAAATAGAATTAGCACTCTTTTAAGTCTGGATTGAATAGACCCTTCCAGTTGTAGCCCTGATGGAGCAGCAAGAACAAGATTGACTCTCCTACAGGAAGCAACAGAAGAAGATTGAAAACTATAGTTAGTGATTTAAACAGCTGATGACCTAAAAGTCTGAAATTTGAGTCCAGAAATGCAATGGAAGAAAGACCTATATCTACTTTTGAAATTTAATCGATATATCATTATTTTTCCTAACATTTAATCATCACTTTCAGGCACTGATAATGAAACAGCACAGCTCCATTCTGACAGATGGGAGCTTATCTTGAATCAGAAAAGTCTTTAATCCCACAGCAGAAGATCGCCTGTTCTTTCTACAGTGCTTTTGCGCCATGAATTCAAGCATTTCAAAGCACAAACTGTTTGCTCAACATCACTAATTATTGCACCTTCATTTTTGCAAGGAGTACAAGGCAACAGACATCCCTCTCTCCCATATTTTGAAAGCAAAAGGAAACATCGCACATTAAGATTTTTTAAAGATATCTTTGCAATCTAAGACTTTCACTCCCTGCCTACTCCCTAGCTCTTGACATAAATACTCCCTTTCCAACATCCCTCAATAGGTTTAGCCCTGCTGACCTGCGCCACACAAACGGAGGCTTTCCTGGAAGGTGGAACCAGACAAGAGAGAAACTGTATCAAGACATTCAAACCCCGGCTCTACTGTGTTTGATATGAGAGAAGATTTGCAAAATGACAAGTAGTGGTGTTTTTACAGTGCCCTCTTCCTAATCAGATGCAGCTGCAATTGTCAGTAAATGCTATGAATCATAAGGGCTTGCCAGTCACTGTTTTGGCTTGATTTTTTTTCCTTTTTAATTGATGGCATCAAATATTTGTATCATCATCGAGGGCCCATGACTACAGGTTGCAGCCAGCAGAGGGTAGACAAATATTGTACGACCTCATTTACATAGAAGAAAAAGTTAAGGCAATGGAATAAGAGCAAAATGCCTTAGAAGTTCCTAGGGGATGAACAGATAAAGAAAGGGGGAATTTAACAGTGATGGAAAGAAATATCACATTGATTAAGGGTAGTAGGATAGACAGATTTATTACTACAACCTGACCAATAGAAACATGTGGTTTTAATTAGGAGTAAGTAATTTAGTGGTTAAGACACTTAGATGGTGACCCAAAAGTTTGAAATTTGCACTTTGATTGGAGGGCAGAGCGATAAATGTTCTGCATGACTTGCCCACCCCCACCTCTCATCCCCACCCTTGTTCTCTAGGTGATCACACCAGCATGTGGCTGCTTCAGGTGGTTCTCTGCCTCAATTGATGAGCTACACTACCTGTGGGACAGCCAAGCTGTGCACCATGTTGCTGGAGCTTCAGGTTTCTTGGAGAACTGCTTCACCACACTGCTGAGGTAAACATCAGTTGAGTTTGAGGCTGGTGGATCCTGTCGTCTTGCAGTGGCTGCTGCTTGCTGCCTGTGGACAGAATGCCTGCATTACCTGAGGGAAGCAGCAGTCTACATCCTTGACCTTGAAGCCAGCAGCCCTCTTGATTTGAAGGACTTCCAGTATATAACTGTTCCACAGGCGTAAGTTGAACTAAGCTCCCTGTACAGCTACGTAAACTAATTAGCTGTTTTATTCCTTCAGGCTGCATGAAACATACATATACACATGCAAAAGTGTCCTGGTTTTGTTTCTCTAGAAGCCTGATTAACACTTGTTGCAATCGATTGTAATTACAGTCAATAAGTTCTAGTCTTGCAAAAATTGCAATTGACAAACAGCAAAGCAACAACAATTAAGTTAGTTGCTGTGGCTGCTTCTGTGCAACCTAAAACTTTGATATGGTTTCTTGGTGTGGACAATTAAAGTTAGAGCTTCATGGACATGCAGATAATTGATGCCAAATTGTGTGTAGTGCTTCTTCAAAGTTCCCTGTGTCAATTTAGAATGTCTGGACTGCACATGGCCATTGGGTCTCCAACTTGTTTCTTTGGAGCTGTAACAACGGGAAAGAATGTCAGGTGTGAATGTGCGACTCACTGGAGGACATCAATATACAGCTAATTTCCTCCTTTGCTGGGAGTCTAGGAGATTTAGTGAGTGCCTGGCAACCATGACTGAACAGTTTTATCAAAGTTTCTGTATTAGAATTTAAATGCTAAGGACATAGTTTAACAAAATCTACAGCTTGTAGAGAAAACTTTGTTTTCATTTTCAGACAAAAATTCAGGCAGAGTGTGTACATTACAACCCCCTCTCCAGGGACAGCCTTGCCATCAGGGAACTTTCATGGACAAGTCCATGAGGGAATCTGGGGTACTTTAGCTACATAGTCATGCATCATAACCTTAAGTATCAAGTAAACCAGTGATCATATTTTCTGCAAGTATGGTCTTGTTTTCCATTAATGTAAACCTGATCTTAATGGAGTTGACTTATTTTACTGACAATCATTATTTTTGTCATGGTTTCCTTTGTCTTCTATAATAAGGTATGTGACTGTACATCCTTAGTATGCCTTGTGGCCAGATGCAGATGGTTGCCTTCATCTGAATAATGTCCATTGTTATGCTATTGATAAAACAAAGGCAAATCTAAAACATAGAGTTGACTCAGCAATCTTCTCCCCATCTTCAGGACAAATTCAATGAAAAAGGGGATAATCAGCATAGAATTTCAATTTCTCATATTCTTGGGACTTTCTGGATCCAGTTTTGTCTCCCTCTCTGTATCCACGGTTTTGACAATGCAATTTTGCATCTCTTCCTATCAGCAGGGAGGAGTTACATGCAATCCCCTTGGAAATGACTGCACGTGGGGAATTGCTTTGATACATGAAATATAGAAGAATCCACATCTTGGAGCAAATTATGACAGAATTGAGTCTAGTCTTCAAGACGCCATAAACGTTTTCGTTTTCTGACAGGAAACCCTGCTGATTTCCATCATAGAGATCTAGAATTAGTCTGTCAGATTGTGAGAGAGAAAAAAGTAATCAGTCACTCATTGAGCCCCAGCTTATGGCTAGTCAATGTGGACAGGTGAGAGGCATGTCCCCCTCTCTATGTTAGAATGCACCCAGTTGACCTCCACAAAACTAGAAACAACTCAGCCAAGATAAGTCAAGACTGACCATAACAGCACAACGGTGGATCCATTCATCTCACTAGTTAAAATGAGAGCAATGAAAGTGTTTACAACATTGCATTTCATGGATGGTTCATCAAAGTTTAATAGCTAACTAAAACACTATCCTACTTTAGTTCACTATTCACTCTACCCCAGCAAGCTCTTATGCCCTCCTTTGCTATATTTTTCTTCATAGTTTTAGAAAATGACCTAGCACATATTTGATTATGATATGCAATTATTGTTTATCTCCCCAAATGAGAGTGAAGCTACAAATATTTCCGGGTGACAATGATAAGCAGTCAATAAATATATCTTGAAAAAGCAAATGACATTATTCTTTTTTCATTTATTTTCTCCCTAATTCATGAATTGGTGACTGAACATAGTCTGTACAGTCACCAATTTCTGCTCTTCATGTCTCCACTGCTCAGGGACCAGGTCTTCTGCTCCACATGGCTGTGCTGCAGCTCTTCATGAGGCAGGAGTTCACCAGGCTACTGTAGCTACATTTCCCGAACTTGAAGGACGTCATCAAAACCTGGAAATGGAAGAGCAATGGTTGAGAGGAGGGTTCTCCACTTCCATGTGCTCTACTTCTAGCTCTCCATGCAGCCTTTCCCAGAGTCAGCTCTAACCCACAGGGATCCCATGTGCAACAGAATGAAACCCTGTGTTGTCCGACTCCATCGTCCCCCATGTTAGTATGTGTGATCACTTTGTTGCAGCCACTGTGAAAATCCATATCCTGGAGAGTCGTCCTTGGCTTCACTGACCTTCTCCCCAGCTTGGTGTCCTTTTCCAGGGACTGGTCCTTTCTGATAACATGTCTAAAGCACAGAAGACAAAGTTTTGACATTCCGGCTTTTAAGGAGTGTTCTCACTGCACACTTCTTATTAACAACTTTCTCTGCTTTTCTAGCATTCCGAGGTATCCTTGAGAGGCTTAATCAACAGTGGAACTCAAATGCATGATCCTCTTTTCGATTCCTATTGACTGTGCAACTTTCATTTCCATAGCAGTGTCTGAAAACACCATGATTTGTGTCAGGTGTACCACCTCAGTCCTCAAGTTGTCATGCTTACCCTTCAACATTTCACTGAGGGTTTCTGCAGCAGTTCTCCCTCCCTCCCTCATTCTTCAGAATCTGTTTATGAATGACGATTTCTGCCATCAGAGTAGACTTGGATGCCCAAGAGATGCACTTAAGAGGATATTGAAAATGGATTAGAAGAGTTGCAAATGGAATTGTCATATATTTGCACAGTGGTGCTTTTATGTTTCAACAAGTTGATTCTGATATATTGGAATTCTACAAGACAGATTAGAACTTCCCCTAGGGTCTATTCAGCTAATACTTTCTGTGCGTATTGTGCAAAATGTTTTCACACATGGCACCACTACAGGATTAAAACCACTGACATTTTCTTCAGTAGCTGATCTGATTGTTTCACCACTGCTCCAAGTAGGCTCCTTTCCCCATGGGTTTCAGAATCAGAGACTCACTTTGAGGAATATAGGCCACTGAGAGAATCCGAGGGAGAGGACAGGGCAGAAGCTGGTCAGAAACATCTTCTGTGAAACTGACTAGACTTTGTTCAAAATCAGGATCAGTGATTAGAAAGCAAGCGAAAAATAGGAATTTCTTTGAGGAACATTTAGAATCTCAAGGTCAAGGATTTAATGTTGGAAAGGTCCAAAGAATTTAAAAAGGACCAGGAGAAACATGGGATTTGACATGAAAGTATTCTAGAATGAAAACTACCCAAGAAATACAGCGATGATACTTTGGACTGAAGAACTCCGTGTACATTTTTCCAGATCCATGTGGAATCCATTCAGGTGAAAAATCCAGGTCACTGATATCAAATCCTGACAAAATGTGTTGCTGAGTTTTATGAATTACTATATTTGGGGGACTATAGGACACACTTTCTTCTCCCAAAAGTGGGAGAAAAAATTAGGGAGTGTCTTATGGTCCAAAGATGTACTACTCCAGAACAATTTAGTATACTGGGACTATTAAGTTCAGAATATTTTTCCTGTTTTCCTGCTGTAGGTGTGTCTTATGGTCAGGTGCGTCTTACACCCCGACAAAGATGATATTCTCAATAAACACCCAAAACTAGAGGCTCAGAAGGCACATTGCCCCTTAATTGATTCTGAGATCCTAAACACAGTTGAAGAAGTTAGGAGAAGACAGAGCCTCAAGAAGAGACAGAGGAAGCATGTAGGTTTCAGACTGAGCAGGAGGGAAGCAGCTGGTGCTGTGCAGACCCGTCAGCCTGAAGCCCTGGGGAGGAGGTTTGTGTTTGAGGCTTAATCGCTGTGAGAGGAGAACTATTATACTGCAGACAGTAATAATGAGCCATGTCTTCAGGCTGCAGACCGCCGATGGTGAGCGTGAAGTCTGTGCCTGAGCCACTGCCTCTGAACCGGCTGGGGACCCCAGTGGCCTGGGTGGATGCACTATAGATGAGAAGTTTAGGAGCCTGTCCTGGTTTCTGCTGGTACCAGGCTACATAGCTATACGCATAATGACTGGACTTGCAGCTCATGGTGACCGTGTCCCCTAGAGATGAAGGCAAGGAGGCTGGAGACTGGGTCATCACAATGTCCCCATTGACACCTGAAATGACAATTGTATGATTAGCAGATACACATGCACTTCCTCATAGGAATTTTAAATTGCACTAGCTTAAATGTAAAGGACACTTCTTTGTTCTATACATCATTCATAATTGGGTGAATTTTTATATAGACATCATACCCCACTATATCTTAAAATCATTCTTCTGTTTTATACAGATTCCACACTAAAGAGATGAAGACACTTTTAAATTTCTCACCAGAGACCCAGAACAGCACAGACACCAGGACCAGGATGTGAGGCACCATCTCTCTGTCTCTGCCTGCCTGCTGCAGCTCAGCTCCCTCTGCACAGGCACCAGAGTTTGTACCTTCTGAGCAGTCAGGCTGGGCCTGCAGAGTCTATGCAAAGCAGCCCATGAGTGCAAGCAAACCACAAGGGAAGTAACCCAAGTAAACTGCGAGCCCAAAGTGACAGCACAGAAAGTATAATTTCAGGAACACTGAAGCCTGGGTAGTCAGTTTAGAAGCTCTAATAACAATTTAGAAAATCTAAGAATATACAATATTAGATGATCCAGTGAATTATTTAATTTCAAATAAAAGTATTTTAAATGATTTCCTATTAATTATATTTTGAGTTAGCTTACTCAGATCAGCACCCTTGCAGAAATAATAAAAATGACAGTAAACTAATAAAGCTGAAGGATAAAAGGGAGGGAGAGGTTCAAGGATGGGTGAAATGGTAGCCATGGAGACAGAGAGATGGAAGTGGAAGAAAGGTAAAGAAAAATAAGCTAATTCATCACAGAGATGGGAAAACATAGAGGATATTTGAAAAATTTTGTCAGGCTGCTTTGTAATGTTACATATGTCCTTTAATTCATTTGTATATAATCGAGTATAATCCCTAATTAAGGCTGCACAATGCTAAAAAAATAAAGCCTGTTGTTCTTATGGCTTTAAATTAGATAAATTGCTATTAGATTTGATGACACAAACTCAGAAATTCACATATCCATCTATAAACCACTAAAAATAAGACCAACTGATGTTATTGAGTGTCCTTATAGACAGAGAATTAGGTCATTATTCTGTGGGGCCCTTGTGTAGTTCAAACCGTGAGCCTTACGTTAGCAGTGGTGCACAAAGTCTGCAACATCCAGGGACATTATAGTAAGATAGGGTAGCTGTAATGATGCCTACCATGTGGATTCTTTCAGGTAAAATGAATCCCTAGCCTCAAATATGAAGAAGATATTTTTGTGAAATATGGATCTTAGGCCAGTGGCATAGATTGATGAAATCATTCATTAATTATAAAGAAATAATTCCTGTCTGTGCCATCAAGTCAATGTAACTCACCATGATCCATATTCAGCCAAACGAAACTTTGTCTGGTCTTGTGTTATCCAAAGAATAGTAGGTATTGTCAACACAGTGCTGAACCATTGAGACAATCTACCATGCTAAGATCCTTCCTCTTTCCCACTGTCTTTCTACTTGACCAGGCATGGCTTCCTTCTCCAGGCACTGGTCTCTTGAAATACATGCAAAGAGTGAAACAAAGTCTTTCTCTCATTTGTCTAGGGAGCATTCTGACTGCACCTAGCCCAAGAAAGATTTACTTAGGCCTCTAGAAATCTGCAGTGCACTCACTATTATTTTGCAATACCACATCGTGTTAGTGATGGCGTCATCATCGTCGTTGTTGTCATGCACCATCAGAGCTGTCCTGTGTACAACAGAACTGAACACATCCTGATACAGTGCCTCCCACACAATTATTTTTATATTTGAACCCATGACTGATGGGTAAATGATGTAATTTGAAGGACATGAAATATACTAGATTTAGCGAGTGAGAGTAAAAGTAAAACTTTATGAGCAAACGTGGATTACTGCATCTACACTTCTATAAGACACTTCTCTTCTGGCACATCACAAAACCAAAATTCACTGCCTTTGAGTCGATTCAGACCCATGGCAACCCTATAAGACACAATAAAATTGCCCTTTGGTTTGCTAAGCCTGTAAAACTGTGAGGGAGCAGAAACAATCATGGTTTTCCTGCACAGAAGCTTGTCATTTCCAAATGGTGACACTGCAGACAAAAGACCAAGGAATGCACACTGTACCATTAGGGCGCCATGCTAGCACATTGGAACCAAACAAATATTACTCACATGTTGAGCCATATAGCAAATATGAAGACCCTAGCATTGAGGCTCATGGAAAATATATTTTAATAAGAAACACTTGACACTTGACAGTATCAAAATAGAATTCTTAAACATCAGTATATTAGGAGTTACTAAATACACATCTATATTTCCTTCTGAGACAGCCACATAAGCCCAGAAGGAAAGAAATGTCACAGATATAAACTCTGAGTAAAATCCTTTGTACCACCATTTGAAGGAATGAGAGCATGAACAAAAGGAGACAGTCTTCAAGAAAAGCCTCAGCTGGGAGAGGGCAGACATAATAAAAGGCTCATGGCACCCTAACGAAGAGGAAGCTGTGAGTTGCAAGAAAAGTCTGCAAGGCACACTGGGTGGGAGGAGTCTGAACAGCTCTAGCAAAGCGATGGCTGCTCCCCTGTTGGGAAGGAGCAGTTGTTCCCACAGGATGGGAGGAGGTTCAAGGGTCAGCAAAGGTTGGAGGTAGCCCATTGCTAGGGAGAAAGATGTCATTCTGTAGAAAACAGAGCAACACAAAACTGTAGCCCCTGGTTGCTCAGAAGGGCATGCATAGCATGCGCTGACACATGGGACAGGGCAAGTCTGGAGAGTGAGTCCTTGTTCAGTGGACGGTGCAGAGTAAATCACTAATCCAAGGTGCAGTCTTGGAACAGGGAGAGGCTGAGGAGAGGCTGGTGGGTTGTAGATTCTCGCCAGAAGCCTTCATCAGGGTGTTTGTGTTTGGGGCTGAAGCACTTGGATGGAGTG
>PVJH01030796.1:0-24423 GCA_004026705.1 Nesogale talazaci
AGCTTCCCATTGTTCCCAACCTCCTCTGTTATAACCTTCAGGGTCTATTAATCTAGATTTTCCTATCAGCAACCACAAGATAAAGCCCAGATCAGCTTCACTCCAAAAGACAGTAGTAAATAATCAACACTAGCACAAGTTAAAGAAGGGCCAAAAGTACATGGTAAGAAGTTATATTTTCAGCTACTCATCTGCAGTAAGCCATCATCCAGTGCCCTCTGTTGGAGGCTAAAACTGTTCACATCTCTGGTTAATGGTTCGAGGCATTCAGTGCATGCATGTGAAGACGGCACAGACACTGGGCTTTCACTGTCATCCATAGCCTTCTGCAAAGGGAGGGTCCTGATTTTTTTTTTTTATAGTCAACCAGAATCGTCCCAGGAAACATGCTATTCAGGGAAAGTTTATATAGTTCAAATGTCGTGCAAAACTGTGGGAGACGTTGGTTTGAGGGCACTGAGGGGCTCTATTTTTCTTACCTGACTTTCATCCATTTTTATGATCTGATTCAGGTAAAGGAGACTTCGCATGGTTTGAATTCACTATGTATGCAGAATGCCATCATTTTCCAAAAGGCTAAGCAAACGTCCCCCTTGGCCACAGAAGGACCAGAGCGTTCAGTGGATGGCACGGCTGAACGAAATATGACTATTCCCTTGGTTGAAACTAATGACCATGCTATGCTCCATTCACAAAATCACTATATCTCATCTTTATTTGGCTTAGCAGGGTTTGAAGCCTCTTTTTGCTACCCTACTGCTGCTTCTGGGTTTGCAAAACATGCCAGTGTGTGATGAAGCCTTTCCAGACAGGAACCTTTATGTCCTCAGGGGCAGTATATGCCTCCCAACAGTTCAAGTAAAAACTTAATTATAGCCTTCATTTATTGCATGATGTGACAGAACAGAACAAGTAAAATTACTTCAGCTACTCCAATGTACTTGCGAGGAGTATATTTGAATTTGAATAAGTGAACCTCAAATATGTCTTTCTGTTTAGTTGGTCAGATGTGAGTGAAAAAATCAAGGAGAAGTGACTAGACTGCAACGAGTTTTCTCTACCCCTCCGTGAGTGGCCTTCCATAGAGTGGAAATGGATGGGAAGTGCAAACTTCTTAATTTGATTTTCCCTCCTGATTACATTTAATTAATGCCTGCTCTCCATGTGTCTCCCTCACGATTTTAATCAGCTCGGGTCTCAATAACGGATGGTCTTTCAGCAAATCATGACCGACTTTGTATGTACAGCTTCTTTCTTTCTTTTTTTTTTTTTTTTTAGGCATCACTGCCCTCAGGAAAATGTGCTTTTTCTTTCTTTCTTTCTTTTTTGGGGGCATCACTGCCTTCTGGTGGTCATGGGAGCTACCCAGCGCTGCTCCTGAGAGCTGCTGCTGGATTTGAACCACCAAGCCCACGGGTCGCAGCCCCACACTCAACCACTTACGCCACCGGGGCTCAGCCCTTTTTGTTTGTTTGTTTGTTTTTTGTTGTTTTTTTGGGCATCACTGCTCTCTGGTGGTGGGAGTAGGAGACCCAGCCCCACTGCTGGAATTGAACCTCCGTCCCACTGGGCCGCAGTCCTGTGCACAACCACTACGACACCGACACCGGGGCTCAGCCCTGTATGGCTTCTTAAAAGGGCATTTTGTGTGCGTTGATTGTATACAGCAATGTCATTCCAAAGTCCTGGTCACTTGCTCTCTCTCTGATGTGTGGCAAAGGACTTGAGTGCGGACCCAGGAGGGACCTGAGTGTGTGCCAAAAACCTAAAGCTTATTCCGATCCTGGACCAGCACAGGGCCAAACGACAGAATGATGCAGTTGGTCCTCTGGTTCAGAATGTGGAGCTAGAGAAGAACATGGATTTTAGTCCCCCGTTTTCCCCCTTGATTTCCATCTCAATCTTGTACAGGAAACAGCAGCTATGAGATATAAAGCCCTGGACTCAGTCTCATGGGAATAACAGGCAAGAATCAAATAGAGCGCTATTACATGACCAAGAAGCCCTGGTGGCACCGTGGGCTAAGTGTTAGACTGAGAGTCCTCAACACCGTGGTTCAGACCCACTAGCAGCTCCACTGGACAAAGCTGAGGTGGCCTGCTCCCATGAGACTTGGGGTTAGGGGCAGTTCTACCCTCTTTCCCCACAAACAAAGAAACAAGCAACTCATTGCCATCAGGTCAACGCCAGCTCATGCTGACCTTCTAGGACAGGGTGGAACTGCTTCTGTGGGTCTCCCAGACCAGGAGATTCTCTTTTTTTTAATTAATTAATTCATTTATTTTTTAGGGCATCACTGCCTGGGTGGTGGGAGTAGGAGGCCCAGCCTTTGCCCCTGTGGAGCTGGAATTGAACCTCCATCCCAGTGGGCCGCAGTCCCGTGCACAACCACTACGCCACCAGGGCTCAGCCCCGACCAGGAGACTCTAAGGGAATAGACAGCCTCTTCTCTCTCCCTTCGCTTACATAGAACTACACTGAGAATCAACGTCGCAAGCATCCGCTTGAACACCACTTGGGACAATCAGCACAAGTGCTATTAAAATGATCAAAAATATGAGTAACATATTTGTAGATTCCATTTGTAACTTAGTGGTAGATATGGGAGACCCTTCCTTGAGAAAGGAAACAATGTGCCATACCAAGGGCACGGGGAGTCAAGTCCCTGGTGGGATTTGAGAGCTTTTTGATCAGTAGAGTGGTGATCACAAGGGGTACCAAAAAAACATACAGCAGCTGTTTGTACTTGGATGGATTCTTTTCAAGGCTCTTTGCAGAAAGTGTTACGTCCCTGGACTATAGTACCTGTTGCATCTGTTGTTTTTGACAAAAATATATCCCTCATTCGAAGAGATTTGACTTCGTCAAGAAAGCTTCTCTTAAAGGGGATAAGCAAGGAAATCCTTAGAAATCATTCTTTTTTGAAATGTAATCATTGGATTCATAAGAATTTACACAAATATTCTTGGCCAAAGCATTCCCATACCCCTCTGTAAAGCACATCATGGCTATGAAATAAAATCATTCATCTACTTTTAAACTTCAAGTCAAGAGCACCATTACTGAGAAAGTCACAACAAGGTGGCACCGTTAATACATAATAATGACATATGCAGGAAATGCACCATTATTTATACATGTGACGCGCTGTAAATTGCTTCCATCATCAGAACTAATTGTAGTGATTATTAATGCAGTGTTATGAACTGTCAGAATTGCTGTATGTAATTACATTTGTGCAAATGCTTCATTACCTGCCTAATGAATCTGGCATATCTGCACATGTAAACCACTGTTTTTGTTAACATAATGAAGGGCATTTTTTTTTTTTGGTGGTGGCGGTGGTGTGGACTGCGCTGCTGATGTGGAACACGCTGGAGCCCCATCAAGAAGTTCCAGCATCCGCCACTAGGAAGCCCTTGACCTGGCTTCTCTTCACATATAGCAGAAGAGGCCCACAGAGCGTCAGCTGTTGTAATAACCAAGAGATGGCTCAAGAGGGAAATGGTGGCCTGTTTTGAGAGCACTGTCGGACCGGCAGCAGCCTCAGTCGGACCGCGCGCACTTACGTGAGGGCTGGCCTCTAGGTAGTTGTAGAGGACGCTGGCACAGATGGTGAGGTCCCCGGGATTGAAGGGGTAGCTGCGGCTCCAGCCCTGCGGGCCGAACCGCAGCCTCCCAGCCACGCAGGCGTGGAAGTAGCACAGAGAGAAGAGGATGCTTTTAAACTCCTGCTCCTTCGAGCACATTTCAAGGGTTTCCTGGGGGAGAAGCACAGGAATGTCTGGTTAGCCTTCGGTGCGGTTCCCCAGGGTCAGGGTCTAGTCTTCATTGTCCATATGCTAAGGAAGGGCCTGGAGGGCGCACAGAGCAGCGCTCGCTCACTGCGATGAACGCAACGCCACAGCCCATCTGCCCTGTCAGTGTGGCCGACACTAGGGCCCGATGAGCGGCTCGTGTTGCTTGACTACAGAGGCATCCTGGGCTTTGCTCTGGTTACTTAAAAAAAATATTGGGGGCTCACACAGCTCTTCTCACAATCCATCCACTCAGCCATTGTGTCAAGCACATTTGTACGTATGTTGCCATCATCATTTTGAAAACATTTTCTTTCTACTGGAGCCCTTGGTATCAGCTCATTGTCCCGCCTCCCCTCTCTCATGAACCCTTGATTATTCAGAATATTTTTCATGTCTTACACTGTCTCCCTTTACCCACTTTCCTTCTGGGAGGGGGTTAGCTGTAGATCCTTTCTCTCTCCGCCTTCCCCTCCCCTCCTGGCTTCACTACTCTCATTTTTGGTCCAGAGGGGTTTATCTGTCCTGGGTTCCCTGTGCTACAAGCTCTTATGTGTACCTGTGTGCATGCTCTGGTCTAGTCGGATTTGAAAGGCAGAACTGGGGTCATGAGAGTGGGAGGAAGCATTAAACGACTAGAGGAAAGCTGTCTGCTTCATCAGTGACTCTGGTTATTCGTAAGCAAGCTTCTAGGCACTCTGGAAAAGCAGACCCACACTTCGGGCCAGCAGTCCTAAGGTTTCCTGTATGCTCTTGTCTCTGCAAAACGTAGACAGCTCAAGCATCTCCTACTTTCGCACTGGAAGGGAGCGAGTGCTCGTTCAGCACGGCCATCTAGGAACGGCTTCTAGGAACAGGAGCTGAGCACCGGGCTTACTTTTTGACAGGCTGTTGTGCAGTCTCTCTCTCAGAGGCGGTGGGCCATGTGACAGACTTCTTGCCAATCGATTGTGCAGAACTGATGTGGGCATCGCGTCGTTTGTTTAAATGGAAAGTGCTTGTCCTGGCTGTCACTTTTCCCTTTCTAGGGGGCTGGCAACTCTGGTGGCTGGGCCAGTCTGAGAGCCCTGCGTCAGGTCCACGGAGGGGATGACCTCCTGAAACAGACTTTCCTATCGGGTGCCTGCTATGTGTGAGGGCAACAGGCTCTGTCTTCTTCAGATCACTGTGCATCTGGTTCTCGTTGCTACAGAACCCGAGCCCGAGGAATGCCTCTCATCCTGTCGCATACGGTTTCTCCCCAATGGACGTGAGTACAGTTCTCTGTGGGGACGATAGCAAGTGAGGACATCGGCCCTGCACAAGGCCCTGGAGACTTCCCTGAAGACTCAGAAAGAAAGCGGAGTCCTGGCATTCGACTCGGACCCAGCTGCCACACGCGCAGGGGCCAAACGACTCATCTCTGGCTCAGAAGCCCTGCTTTACTGCTTCTCGGCCCTGGCGGTTCTTGTGGGGGAAGAAAGCAAAGAAAACGTGCGGAAGACTCTCCGCTTGGCTGACGGTGAGTGTGAAGGGAAGATGAAAAAGCCAAATCCGCGTCTTCCTGCCACACTCCAGCTAGCCCGCGTTTCCAATGGGTCAGACACTAGTGCCATTTACAAAGTGTGTCTCTGACCTTCAGAGTAGGAGCGCAGAGCTGGGCTTCTGGAGCATGCCGAATACACACCAAGGCTGATGCCTGGGTGGGTCCGCTCCAGATTCCATTCCAGAATTCGTCAGGTTGCGTAGGGTGCAGATCCTGTCCCACTACTGCCAAGCAAAATCACACCCACTGCTAACCAGTCTGTTCTGACTTATAACCTCCTGGCACCAGTGAGTCCCACCCAAAGCAGCTTCAGAGGAGTTAAAAGGCTTTGTAGGATCAGACGGCCTCTTCGTTCTCCCAGAGTGGGTGATGGGCTTAAAAGGACAACTTAGCAATTAACAGTCCAGAACTCACCCGAGTAGGGCTTCTCTTATGATGTACAGTGACCCTAAATAGCAAGGGCAGGGGGAATGTCCAGTCCTCAGGCCATAGAAGGCCCATGGAACCATCAAGACCAGCTACTATGACATGCATCATCAAAGAGAAGCTGTTCTGGCTACGGCACCAGGGGTGTGTTAAATATTTGACCAGTAAGACTGTGGAATGATGTTATAAATATCCAAATGACCATTGGCAGGAAAAGAGGTTCCTTCCCTGCCTGCTAGATCAGATTTCTGAGACTGTAAATGTTTACAGGAACAAACAGAAAGCCTCGGTTCTCTCCCGAGGAGGAGGGGGAAAGTACACAGAGCAACCAGGACTCCTTATTAAGTTACCAGATCTTTCCCAACCACTAGGGCATTTTAAAGTCATTTATAGGGTTGGGGAATATACAGTCATGGAAAAAAAACCTTTCCCACAACTAACCATCAAGTGAAAGACAAGCTTGTACCAGAAGGACAGAGAAACCACATCACTAGAATTAACATTAAAGAAGATACAAAAAATATTACCTGTAAATATAAGAAATTTTCTAGAGACCTAATAGAAGGCACCAAATGTTTGCTTAGGAATTATTATCTAACAAGCCCTTTAAGAGCTTCTTGAAACACACATAGTCTGCATAAAGTCCAAGAAGTTATAATCAGTAACTACATTAATCCCAACTATCATTCAGATAACTGATTTTGTTCCATCTTAAGTACTTAAACACAAAACGCCAGCTAGTACCTAAAAACAAAATGTAGCTGCAAGTAGGAGGAAATACTACAAAGCATGTTTTCCTAGGAGAAAGAATGAGGGTATCTACCTGCCATTCCACATTCCAGGCCAATGGCACTTTTTCAAGCCGAAGGATAAGTAAAGCAATAGCAGAAAATATAAAAGAACATTGTGACCAGACAGCAGGCACGGTCTCTAATGGGCCTCGATGCCTCCCACCCCCAATGTGACATGGTGACTTTTTACAGCCTGCAAACTTTTACAGAAAAACACACACACGCCTTCCTTCTGACTTCAGTAAACAGTCTGGCGATACTGCTGTCAAGGATTTCCTCTTGCTGGGATCCACACCCAATGCTCACGGGAGCGGCAGTCAGGCGGTCAAAAGGCACATTGCACTGGGTAAATCTGGTGCTCAAGACTTCTTCTAAGTGTGGACAAGCGAGGAGGGTACGTGTCTGACGCAAGCTTGCTGTGTTCAGCTGACTCAACTGGACACTGAATATGGAAGACAGAAGACGGATTGATGCCTGTGGGTCAGTGAAGAACACTGGAAGTACCACGGACTGCCAAAAGAGGAAATAGAGCTGTTCTGGGAGGACAATCAGAATGCTACTTAGAGGCAAGCCTGGGGAGACTTTGTCTCAAGTTCTTTGGAAAGGAGCAGGAGAAGCCGGCCCCTGAGAAGGACATCAGACTGGGTAAAGTAGTGGGGTAGCAGAAAGAGAGGGGGGCCCTCGACCAGGTGGAGCGAGGGACGCCGTGGCTGCAGCAATGGGCACCAGCGTAAGAACTGTGAGGACGGCGCGGGGCTGGGCCAGGTCTCATTCTGCTGCAGGCAGGGAGGCCCTAGGTCAGAATCGTCGCCAAGGCCCCTACAGCAAACAACACACAAGCCCAAACGAGTCAAAACAGGACTCTTTTACGAGAACCTTTGCCAGCGGGAGATGCCATGGTGCGGACAACATACTGGTTTGTTTATGGATCACATGGAACCCCGAGGTGATGGATTTGGGAAGGAGGGAGATCGGCGTCTAACCGGCCCCTTTGAGCGTCTCGTATTGCCAGTTTTCCGGTGGGCATAAAGAACTTATGCTTTCCCAAGATATTTGCAGTTTTTACAGCCGCTTCTGCACCTAGGTATTTTTGATGTGACTATATTTGACTGAAAATGTGAAAATAGATGCACTGTGTATTAACTTGCTAACAGCATCTTTAAAAAATAAAAAAAAGGACGTTTCCATTGTCCTTTTGTTTTTTCTTCCACCAACTGCTGGGAACCTGGGTGGGAGAGGTGCCCCCTCTTTAATTATAAGACATTAAAAAATAGATGCCTGCTATCCTTAGGATAAAGGAACATTTGAAATATGTAATTCATGAAACTTTTTAAATGCCTTCTGCTTACGTAGTCTAATATATACATATACATATATTTGCTACAAATTACTCAATTAACTGGCAACCACTTTGGACCACGATGGTGAGTGTCAATGCCCAGGTGGAGAGGACGTGGGGTCACAGCACCTGTGGTTCTCAGCTTTCAACCAGCTGCAGCCAGTAAGTCAGAGTGACAGGAATGTTTTTAGCTTCTTTAAGCCTCTGTTATTTTGTTTCTTTCATCTGTATGCTTCTGTCATAACTGTACTTCCACCTGAGGAAAGGCCCTCAGCATCTGATTCGCAGAGCGTGAGGGGACCCAGGGGCTCAGGCTCATGGCTCGAATGATATCACTGGAACACAAGCCACCTTTGTAGATCCCCAGGCCTAAGGCTTTTTCAGGTTTTAAACTTTTCTTCAGAGGTTCTGGGTGGTTGGTTGGCTTTAACTAAGACTGCTGTGATGAGAGGTTTGGCGAGTGTCTCTGTCAGTCGGCCTTTGCTTTCACCACTCAAGTCAGACTTACTCTTCGTTTCAAAGCCTCCTTCCCACCGGGTAACTAACATTTCCTCTTAAAGTTCTTATGAGCTTGTCCAATAATTGTGATCTCCCACTGGCAGATGTCAGGAGGTCAATACATCCTTGGGTAGACAAACCCAGGTGCTCTGGACCAGCGAATTCATGGACAGACTTCTGGGGAATCCATCATGGAGTGCAGGACTTTAAAAAAAACAGGCCACTTCTTTGGGGAGGATACCTACCATTTTATCAGATTCACAAGTGAGTTCTTACCCCCAAATTTGCAGGACAATTGGACTGAAAGGATTTTTTTTCATGTAATGTTCAGTGCTCATGAATAAAAACAATTGGTTTAGGGAGTTGGACAAATCTTCTTGAAATATGTCACATTTCCAAAACTTTGTAAACCTTGGGAAAGAGCTTGCAAATGGTGAACATTATGAATACCAGAAATTATAAGACATTAAAAAATAGATGCCTGCTATCCTTAGGATAAAGGAACACTTGAAACATGTAATTCATGAAACTTTTTAAATGCCTTCTGCTTACGTAGTCTAATATATACATACATACATACATATACATATATTTGCTACAAATTACTCAATTATCTAATTAAGTAATTAACTGTATTCTTCAACACTGTTTTCTGAGGTGGCCAATTATTATAATTCCCCCATAATGTTGGCTTGGGCATTGTCCCAGAAGGTTGAGAGAAAAAGTTCAGCCTGCTGGCATGGCTCATAGAGAGTGGCCAATTTATACCCGGGCATTGCACATTCATCACTAACCCATGTATTTCTGCTTTAATGTTCAGTGCTCCTAATGAAAGTGTTGTTTACCCAGGATTTCCAAGGAATGAGAGGAAAGAATGGATGCTCAGAGTAGCAGCAACAAAGAAATCGGAAAGTCTTGTTGAGGGCTTCTGGTGCAACCAGCTCTTGAGAGGCGGGATGGAGAGAGCGGCAGAGAGGCCATAGACCTCACATGCTCTCTGGCTTTCGGGGGAGTCCCCCGTACAGTGAGGGAAACATCACTCTCAGAGATAATGTCATTAATTTTGCCAAAGAGCCACTTAAGAAACACACAGACAAGACAGACAACGCGGAAAAGCAATGCTCACATATGCACTTGCCTGGATAAATAGTTGTATTGCGACCATGGAGATCAACAGAATGAGGGTAGCAAAAGATACCAGGAGAGTGTCCTTCATGGGTTTATGTGTTCACTTATTCCTGATTTTATTTCGGAAGGAAATTGAAATAGAAACAAGATGGTAATCTGAACAGGCTTTGCCAAAAGGGGGGTCAATGGACTAATTCAAAACCAGGCCTACCATATACTGACGCTCTTCCCAGGCCATTGGCGCCATCAACAAGACCGACAGAGCTCCTTCTCACTGTGTCTGTGGCTGTGTCCCCTGTGCGCACAGTCAGACTGTCTGTCATCTGCTGAGAGCACAGCCCCAGGCCTGTTTCCCCAGGCATCTCTGAGAACGTTGAAACCACTAACCTGTGGGCCAGCTCTTCAGCCCTCAGTCACCTTCAGAGAAACTAGTAGGCCACATTTGTCTTCATAAGTAGATTCCTCAAAAAGGCAGCTGGGTTGGTTCTTGTAAACACATTTCAATAGTCTTCTTAGGTTTAGGGCAGAACCTAAATATCTTTCCTAGTCATCGGAAGAGGAAATGCCCACACAGGACATCAGGGACGACACCTTGTCCCTCTGTACCAGATGTGTGAGTTTCTGACACTCTCCAAACACTTATGGGAGATGATTCTGACTTTAGGGCCCGGCCAAACTCTTCGCTTCCTTACCTGATCAAAGTGGCAGAGGGCTGCGTGTAAATTCGCCAGCATGCCTGTGGGAGGCTCGGTGGTGACCTTAATGGAATTCTCCAGGAGTCCTTGCGGGATGATATGCTCGTTGGGGGTCGGGGCAGACTCCGCACTCAGGAAAACCCTGTAATCGCTGCTGCTTCCTTGACTGAGCCTGTCAAGGAGTTGCTCCAAGGTTCCCAGCCACTTGGCTACCAAATGGACATTCTGAAAGACAGCAGAACTTGGAATTCCTGTAAAGCAAGCCTGTCCCTTAAATGATCGGGAGGCAGTATGTTCCTGTTCCTCAGTCTATAGGAAATCCAGAGAACTAAAGACTTAACATTTCTCTCATGGGGGTAGGGGTTGAGAAGTCTAAACAGACGTGAACATCGACACATTCAATGCTACAAGTCACCACAGGTTTTGTTCATCACAATCTCCTCCCAGCACATTTTCCTACTTCTAACCACCCGTCAGTCACTTCCGAGATGGCAGTGCCTGGCATATATTTTGTTGGTGGTGCTACAATTCAAACCCAATTACTGAGACATTCCTGGGTTCATTTAATTAGATGTAATAACGACAAAGCCCCAAAGGGTACGCTGTCCTCAATCATCAACTTCACTGTCTCTGACAGCAGCCTCCTCTTCTCAGACTCCTACTCATTCGTGTTC
Organism: Nesogale talazaci; assembly: GCA_004026705.1. Lineage (NCBI taxonomy): Eukaryota > Metazoa > Chordata > Mammalia > Afrosoricida > Tenrecidae > Nesogale > Nesogale talazaci. The sequence continues at coordinate 10,874 of PVJH01030796.1, forward strand.
CGATGCCCATGATGGCCGGGTACAGAGGCTAGCTGAGGAAGCCAGCGATCACTCTTTGTTAAGACGCTCGGCGTGTGCCTAACATGTCATTTTGCTCCCATCCTAGAATTGTCAGAAGCTGGGAAAGAAAAACATCCCTCTTTGCTAGTCCGATCTCTGATTCACAAATCCCAGCACTAGCCACGTCGAGAGCCTGGTAGTTGCTCCTGAGAGAGAGGCCACCCAAAGGCTGCATGGATTCTGTGGCTCTGGACACCATCCTCTGAAGTCTGCAGCTGCATGTTCACACCGAGCCAGGGAAGCTCCCGGCAGGGGAAGGTAGTCATCACGTAAGAACTTTCCTGTGAAACAGTGATGTTGTAAGAAGACACGAGCCAATTGATGGTGCCTAGCAGCTCCCCCTGGTTCACTCTCGCCCTCTGGTGGGACCAGTTCTAAGCGCCTTTCTCCCCATGCATGCTTTCCTCTGGGTTATAAGGAGAGCGCCTCTCACACACGAACAAAGGCAAAATTGTGTGTTCAATTGTGACCTCTCTGTGTCACTAATGACAAGAGCCCCCGACCTCGACAGTTTACATGAGGCCCACATAAACCTATCCCAGAGAGTGACTCTGCAGCTGGGACGGAAACTCCTCTAACTCAGTCCTAGGCCGGCTTTATAGCTGGTCTGGGGACCCTGCTTGAGGGGAACTGGCTCCAGGGTCGGCCGGCCAGTGTGTTTTATTCCTGTACATTTGCTGTCAATCCACATCTCCTCAAAACCACTCGTTTCGCCAGCGCATACGCCTTTTCACATCCATGATGTGAATTCCACAGACCATCTGGTGAGGTTCTGAGACCAAGAGGACTCTCTGCAGCCCTGGTAGCATTGTGGATCACATGTTGGGCTGCTAGCCACAAGGTCACCAGTTCAAAACCAGCAGCCACCCGCAAAAGAAAGATGTCAACAGGTACAGGCTCCGAAGCCCACAGGGGAGCTTACTCTGCCCTCTGACTTGATGGCAGTATGTTTGCTGCCCTCACTGCAGTTTTCACTGAACATGCTAGCAGAGCGTGACTCCTGGCTTTTCTCTCTTGACTGCTCTTGAGTCTACCTACTAATGAAGAGGAGTCTGAGGAGAAGAGGTGGCTATTGGCGACAATGCACTGGGTGATTGGGGACAACTCAGTATTTCTGGCTTTTAGGTATCATACTTCATTAAACCGGTTCATCAACTATTAAGACTATGAGTGGAGGATCTGGGAATGTGTGGCTGATTGCCTTCATCAACAACTGCCTCAGGAGACCAGGGGAACTGGATGGTGCCTGGTATCGTCACTGCACTTTAGGAGCAAAGATACTAAAGAAGAATGCAGACCAAAAGGGGGAAGATGTAAAATAGAATTTCATGGTCTCATTGACTCTAAACTTTTGGGGGCCAAGGAGGCTGGATGGACCACTGAAACTATTGTCCTGAGATAATCTATAGCGATTAAACTGAAAATATTCTCTGAAGGCTTTCTAACACCACACAACAATAGTTTAGCCTAACTAGTAAAAGATGTCTGCCTTGAGCATAGTATTCTTTTAAAAGCCATCTCTGTAAGGTCAGTGGCAACTTGAAAGGTCAGACAGGAACCTGAGTGTATGCTAGTAGAGGAAGACCAGAAAGGTTCCCTGGCCGAACAGTACAAAGAGAATCGGCTGAATGTGTTGTATATGTTACTGTGTATATTCTCAGCAACAAAAGTGAAAATAAACAAAAAGCCATTATGCTCCAGCCTAGTTTTTTCCCTTTATCAGAGCTATCATGTACCTGGAGAAAATGCTAGTACAATATGTCCAGAGGGCACCTCTGATGATGGCAATGGACTGGTCTGGGGATTGGTTCACAATGCCGTGCCGTGCCGACCGCCATAAAGGGGACCCTGGTGATGAGCCATTACTCCTGGGGCTGCTCACTGACCTGGAGCTCAGCAGGCCTGGCCCTGCTCACAGCTCCAACTGCAGTTACACCAAGTCCTTCCATTTCTACAGGGTGACCTGCATGGCCCCGGTGGGGTAGCAGCTACGCGTAGGACTGCTAACTGCAAGGTCAGCCGTTCAAAGCCACCAGCTGCTCCGAGGGACAAAGATGCTTTAGTAAAAAACCCCAGGGGGCATTCTACCCTCTCCAATAGCGTCACTCTGGGTCAGCACTGACTTGATGGCAGAGAGGCAGTGAGCACACATATGATATGCCGGCATTAATATAAATGTATGTCAATTACAAACAGTACAACAAGGTTCAATTTTGTTGGTCTTTTCTCTCTCTTTAAAGTTCTTTGCCCCCCTCCCCACCCATTTTAAACCTACTTGTCACCCAAAGGAATAGCAGGGAGCTGGAGTAGTCCAGAATTTGGGGTAGCCTTTCCCTCCAATCACCATGTGTGTGAGTAGAGGGGTAGGGCATGTAGTAGAAGTCTATAGTTTTATTCTGGTTTACCTATTTAGCACTATGAAAAAAATCATCACAGGTCTGTCATAGATAAGCTAGGGCACATCTTTAACAACTGAGTCCCTCATGACATTTTTTTAAGGTTAAACTTGTCTTTTTGTGTGTGTAAATAAATTAAAGTGACATTTTCCTTGAGTAAGATATTCTTTCAACACGGTTTCCCTCCGGCTAGTCTAGCTGGGTCCCTGCGAGCACTAGAAGAAGTCTTTCTTCACTTAGGAGACCTTCACTTCTGCCAAAATGTCAGAGCAACAAACGCTCCCTCTGGAAAAGCAAGCTCTCCCTTGACCAATGTCGGACTGCAAGTGGGGTGTGCCATGCCAGGCCAGCCTGCTATGGTCTCCATCGAGGCCTTAACAAAGCCACTGGGTGAGGCCTTGGGTGATGCACATGGTTAATGTTTTTGGATGCTTACCAAAAGGTTGCAGGTGGGTTTCTACCCACATAGACTTCAGAAGACATGTATGGTAAATCCACTTCTGAGAAACTAGCCTTTGGAAACCTTACAGTTCTACTGTGACCTGTGGAGTTGCTTCACACTTAATAGCAACTGGCTCACAAACAGTTGATAAGCTGAACAGATGTGTTTATGCAGACATAAGCCCCTGGTGTTGTAGTAGTGATGCATTGTATTACTGATGACAAGGTTGGCAGTGTGAAACCACCAGCTCCTCCAGGGGAGAAAGGCGAGGCTTTCTACTCCCATGAAGTTAGTCATGGAAGCCCACTGGGGCAGGTCTACCTTGCCTTATAGCAGCGGTTCTCAACCTGTGGGTCACGACCCCTTTGTCAGTCAAACGACTCTTTCACAGGAGTGGCCTGATTCATAACAGTTACAAAATGGCAGTGATGAAGTAGCAACAGAAATCACCGTATGGTTGGGGGTCCCCACACCCCATGAGGCACTGTCTGAAAGGGTCACGGCATGAGGAAGGTTGAGAACCTGTCTCAGAGGGTCGCTACGAGGCAGGAGGGGCGTGATGACAGGGAGCGGAGAGGCCCTGGGCAGTTTCTTCATGGAGTCCATTGTATTTCACACAGAAAGGCCCCCAGTGCACCCCACGTGGGTCCTCACGAGCAGGAAAGCCTTGCAGGAAAGTGGTGGTGTGCAGCAGTGGGCAGAACGCAGCTTGCTGCAAAATGCTGAATAGACCCAGAAGCCAGCTCTGGCTCAGCCACGCCTCACTGAGTGGCCCTGAGAACCCCCAGATTGCTGCAAGGATCACAGCTCATCTGTACAGTGTGATGACAAGCCCCACTCTGGCTGCCTGCGTGGTAATGACTAGGGACTGTGTATGCTGTGACTACCCAGTACAGTGTCTGGGTCAATGAAAACCCTCGGCATTGCAGTGCTGAACATCAAACAGTTATTCCCAGAGAGGCAGACAGACATAAGTGAGCTTGTTAGAAGGCGTCGGCCCGCTTCTTAAATGTTGTGTAAGGCAGGCCTCTAGGCCACTGGCTCCGGGACTCTTGTTAGAATCCTTAGCTCTAAAGGGTCTATCCCAGAGCACACGGCATTGTGGGGTCCTGGATCCATAGAATGCTATTCCTGGAAGGGATAAGGAGTCCTTGGGTTGTGCAAGGTTAATCCACTTGGCTGTTAACAGAAAGGCTGAGGCTCCGAGGCTACCTCTCGGCACCTTGGAAGAAAGGCCTGGTGATCTACATTTGAAAACCCAGCCCTGGAAAATCCTCCAGAGCGTAGTTCTACACACTCAGGTACAGAGGGGATTACTGTGGGTCAGAACCAAAGAAAAGGCCCTTGACCTGACAGTGAGATAAAGGGGTCCCCTAGCTTTTAGTGGCTTAAATGATAAGCCACTGAAAGGAAGTCTTGGTCTGGTAATGAGGCTTGTTGGAAGCGGTCAAGGACTGCTGGCATCATGTTGAAGAAAGTGTCCCGTCAGCCCTACAGCAAGATGCAGATGAGAGAGAGGGTGGCCAGTTCTGGTGATCCAAACAACAGCTCCTGGGGTGGGGGTGGGGGGGTGCAGCTCTCCGCAAATGAGGAGAATGGTGGACTTCTCTGATAGAGGCCTTTGGTTATCAAGCTCTCCAGGATGACAGTCCCTGTCGGTGCAGCTCCTCCCCCTGTGGAAGAGGGGCAGCCCATGCTGACAGAGATGGCACGGCTTCCCCAGGGGCCCCAGTTAGCGTCAAAGGGTCCCTCTGCTTGGGCAGGGCAGTTCTGCGAGGTCTTTTTCCCAAGCAAGCGGAGTACTCACTTGGAGCATGACCCAGTGTCCTCCGTGGGAAGCTTTCTCCAGGGCCCTTTCTGCCACCGTCTCCTGCCCTTGTCCGAGAGACACATTGTGGAATTTCCCAGAGTCCATTGTAAAGCCAAGTTTTTTGCCTATGAGAGGACCCAGCACACAGGGCAGTGAGGGGGGCTGGGTTTTGAGGGCTGAGGGACGACCCCCGTGGTCACTCATGCCACTTTCCAGGTCCCTGCCCTGGAGAATCTGAACTAGACCCCTGGCCTCAAAAAAGGGCAGCCCATCTCCTCCCAGCCGCCCCTGGGACAAGCATTAGAATGGCCTGTGGAAATCCGTCCTTCTGGTCTTAGGAAAATGAGGCTTTTGTTATTTTTGATAGACGGCAGGCTTTGTGATGGAGCTTTATAAGCAAAGCCTTTCCCCTCCAGCATCAAAAGCGAGCAACATGTGGTCGCTCTCCCAGCAGCTTCGTAAGGGATTGGTTCTCTGGGTAAAGACACCAGCCTTTCCCTCACCTTGTGAGGCCGCCTGTCAATTGTGTGGGGAGGTCGCAGCTACATTAACCTGGGGTACTCCGCACAGGCCCTGGGGCAATCGTAAACTGGAGCACAAAGCCCCTGGGCCCTGCGCAATCACACACAGTGACTCTAATGACCGTTATTTAGTCACGGGGGGCACTCGATTACTGGAGCATGGAGGAAATTGCCCTCTGGCCCTCATTTCGTCAAAAGGTAGGAAACGGCACAAAAGAAGTGTCATTATGCCAAGCAGAGGAATGTTCTGCGTGCACATTTCTTCAGAGTATAATGTTATTATCCTTACATTTTCCCATACACCCAACCTCGAACAAATGGAGGTGGTGGGGAAGATAGAAAGAAAGCTAAGTGAACTGTGAACTCCAAGTGGGTGGAGGGTGAGCCGGCGGGCAGTTGGGTGGGGGTACCCAGCAAGCCTTTGGCCACTCACCAAGGGTCTCCAGGTCTGTCAGGGCATCTACTCCCGGAGACAGGATGAAGAACACTGGGGTGGCCGGGCTGCTCTCTTCAAAAGCTTTCACCAAATCCAACCTGGCCCCCTCTACATACTTGGCACCCAGTTTTTCCTCCACAAAGTTCCTGTCAAAACAAAGCACCATCAGCAGTGTTAACCTTGAGGCGTGTCACAAATGGGGAAGCTCAAAGCCTAGTCACAGGGAACAACCCACCCAGGTGTGTTACACGGGATGTCCTGCTAGCACGGCCCTTGCAGTCTGCACTGACGGATGCAGCCTTTTTAGCCATGAACTCCTTTCTCTTCTGCCAGAGCTCTGAAAAGCAGAAGCCGACAGCGTGCCATCTGGGGAGGTGACCGAGACGCCCGCCCGTGGCTTGGCATCCCCAAAGTCCCCGCCAGATTCCGCCGTGAGTTATGAACAGGTCATTCGATTTGCCACAGGGCAAGTTCCCAGCCTGCTGGGCTCTCATGGCCTTTGAATGCTGGTCGGGGTGCTTCAGACACAGGGAAGCTCAATGAAGCAAGAGTTATTTTTCCAGCCGCCTCGGATGGAGCAGAAAGTGAGGCGTACAAAGAATGAGTTTGTCACCGGGCAGTGGCTTCTGTAGAGGAGCAAACTGGCTTAAGTCAGATGACGCTGAGAGAAAAGCCTGGAGGCCCGTGGATGTTGTTGAAGAAAGAGGAGCAGGCTGGGGACAGCGGAGAACTGTCAGGATGGGGAATTCCAATGAGAATAAGCCTTGCATGCATTTAACATCATATTACCATTTCGAAGCCAAGAGGGCAGAGAAGAGGGACAATTGAACCAAGATGCAGACCGGCGTTTCTGCTTTTAAATTGCGCTGGCTGTAAAGTTATAGGACTCTTGAGTGTCTCCATGAAGGGAATTCATTTTTGTTTGACATGCAAAATCTCCGGAGCAAAAAATGTCACCATGAGATGAAGGCAATGGAAATTACACATGGATAATGGCAGGCTCCCATCCTCTGAACTCTGCCGACCCCCATCTCACTCCGATGAATATTCCCGTCAGGTCCCTGTCCACTTCACTGACTCCCCAGAAGGATATGCTGAGTCGGCCTGTAGACCAGCCCACGATTTAGTGTTTAGAAAACACTAAATAACCATAGTAGCAATTACAATATAAAACCCCCAGAAGATAAAACTTCTAGTCAATATGGCTGTCAACCCGTAAAGTGGTTGGCTGTGATTGCTTCCAGTTCTTGGCAACCCCAACGCATCAGAAGACAACCGTGTCTCAGAGGTTTTTCACTGGCTGATTTTGCCAAAGTCAATCACCAGGCCTTTCTTTCAAGGCACCTCTGGGGAGACTCCAAATGCCAGCCTGTCAGGTCAGTGGACCACTGGCGGCGGCAGCTGCTCGACTCCTTCCACTGCGGTCTCTCCCAGACACCGTTAGCCGCCGAGACTACGCAGCCTCTGAGTTAGCCTGCCTTTCCAGAAATGCTCACTGGCCCACCTGAGCGCGTATGTCATTCTGTCAGGACGCACTGCTCGCAAGATGATGAGCTTCTGTATTAGGCTTTTCTTCTTCCACTCTTGGGGTAACTTTTCTTTTTCTGGACACTCGGACTCCACCCACTTTTTCCACTGCTTGGCGGATTCTTCCACATCTCGGTCGATGCCTCGAAATTCTTCCATGAGGGCTACTGTCTGAAAGATCACAGAGGAAGAGGCAGGGAAGGGCAGGGCCAGGGAGTGTGAGATGAAGCTTTGTGAACGTATCCTATCCGATGGAAACAAAATGTACGAGTGGTACTCACTTCCTTTTCCTATTCCCTTTGTCCCTTCTCAGAGGGTACCTTGTTATGAGGGGGTAAAATCCCTAAGGAAAATACCCGAACTAGGCTCCTGAGTCCTCTGGCCTCGTTGGGTTTGATCAGCAGGAGGCGCTGGCAGGAGACAGGAAGGCTGGCAGAGATGGGACATGAGAGTTCATTCCTCCAGCTCTTTCGTGGCTGGGCAGTGAGCATTTTCCTCTCCTAAAGGTAGCGGCTCCCATGGGCCAGCTTGCTTTCTGAGCCTCATTTTTTAGTAATTATGGCAACTGGCAAACTGCTCCCTCCCCATTCTTCATCGCCCTGGGTTGATTCTCTTCTCCCTCTTCTCCATATTGTAAAACAAATGTTCTTCATCACCCCCTGTGGGTCTCAAGCGCTGCCTATTTTCTGCTGAGAGTCTGCCTGATAATATAACTTCAATTAGGAATCTTGAAGTGATATTCTAGAGAAAACTTGTAAAGAGAGAAGAAATGAAAACCTAAGCCTAAAACAAAGTGATCGCATGATTAAGTCCAGGGTGTGGAAGTAGTTTTTCCATAAGGAAAAAAGACTAAGGCAGAGCTGAGCATCCTTATGGCCAACATGTGAAAGAGTGCCAGAGGAGTAGTGAGGTCACAATGTCATCTCATGTGAGCTCCCTTTGGAACTATTTTATGATTGCTTCAGCGGAGAAGAGAAGGGAAGGGAAGAATCAAGCGTCCCGTAAGTTCCCTCCCGCCACAGACCAGGCCTCTGCATAGCCTTGCCATCAGGCAGAGCCCATTGCACAGGGGGTTACTGCAGACGCGGTGAGCTGAACATGGAACACCTTGCTATTTGATCTCCCTTTGGACACATTCTAAGCTTGCTATGGCAAGCTATGGTTTTTAGGTTTTTTTTTTTTTCTACTTTCTAGTTGATTGAGGATTTTCTCTTCTTTACTCTGTTATTTTTGTTCGATTGGGGGACTTTTTTGGGTGAGTTTTTTTAATGTAAGATGAAGGATATTTAAATCTACACAGAGAGAGTAACTGGTTTCTTGGGGGCATGGTGGTGGAGGTTGGAAGGGGATGGGAAACGAGTAACAATGAGTATACAATAAAGAAGAAAACGCTCTAAGATTGATCATGGTGGTGATTACACAACCATCTTAATGTGGGTGAACTACTCAATTTTATGATATGTAAATTTTATTTTTAATTTTTAAATTATGCTCCAGTAGTTTTTATTTACATCTATTAAAGGAAACCAATCTACTGGAGTTCTTACCTGTATCACAACAAATCATACATCCATTATCTCAAGCATACATGTACAGTTATTGGCATCAACAATTTCTAAACTCTATCATTTTTCTTGAGCCCTTTGATAACTATTTTCCCCCTCCCTTTCTCACCCCGCCGCCCATGCAAACCTTTAATAGAGTATATATTGTTATTATTTATACATACCTTACACTTTCCATTCTACCCGTTCACCTGCTATCCTGGTATTCTTCCCCTGAGGGTGGTTATTCTGCCATTATAGCTACCTAGTCCCCTTTCCCTCCTCTCCTCCCACCCCTCCTCCTGGGATCCTGGCTCCCATTATTGTTTCTAGAGGGTTTGTCTTTCTTGAATTCTGCACATTGAAAGCTCTTGTCTGTGCCACTGTTTGTACACTGGTCTAGCAGGACTTGTAAGATTGGAGTGAGATCATAATGGTTGGGGAGGAAGGATTAAGGAACTAGAGGAGCTCTGTCTTTTGTGGGTGCTATACTGCCCCCTGGATGCATTTTCTCCTTCATGCAGCCTCTCTGTTCAGGAATGTCCAGGAATCCACGGATGGGTTCTGGGTCTGTAGCTTGAGCCCACCTTCTCCATCACCTCCATAAGGTTGTTTATTTTGGGAATTCTGATGTCTGATCCCATTGACACCTCATGATCACACATGCTGGTGTGCATCTTCCATGTGTACTTTGTTGATTCCCTGCTAGATGGCCTCTTGTTTGACTTCAAGCTTTGAACACAACAGATGCTATATCTTTTGATGGCCAGGCACCATCTGCTTTCTTTACCACATTTCTTTATACACAGCTTGTCTTTGGTAATCGTGCCAGGGTGGCAGACATTGCCCAGTGCCACATTTTCAGAACAAAGTGTGTTTGTGTTAAGGGAATACTTATGTAGAGGCCTAGAGTCCACCCACTGCCTCAATGCAAAGCTCTATAAATATATGTACATATGTACCCCTGTTGTTATGCATGAATATATTTGTATATGTATACCTCTGTGTTTATACTTGTATAAATAGTTTTGATTCCTCGTTCTTTTCTCTAGTTCCTTTTATCTTCCTCCTGCCTCACTACCATGTTCACCCCTTGTTTGCCTCTCAGTAATTCCTTCAATTAGATGACGGTTGTTCCGCCAGTGCCAGGATTTCTATTTGCTCCTCATGAATCCATCGAGTTTGGATCCCTAGTTGTTCCCGTCCAAGACCTTGTTGGCTGACCACTCCCTCCCTGCCTCAAACCGCCACTCCCCCACCTCGCCTCTTTTCCCGAGACCCCATTAGTCCTGTTGCTTCCTCCTCAGCTTGCTTCTCATGCCTATTTTAGAGAAATAGACAACTTACATGTGAACTATATGCCAACCAAACTATTAAAAAGAAAAAAAAGTGCTAAGATGGAAAACAAGAAAATCTCCTGGGGGGAAAAATGCAATCATATTTGAACACTGAGGCTGATGCGTGGCTATCATTTTTTCACACAACATACTGTATTGTTCAAATATTTCACAGTGAGATTAACTACCACATGGTTTTATAGTTAAAAAAATCCTGTCTAGAGAAAGTAGAGACATGTCTATAGAGATACAGAAGCATAGATAAAAAATCAGTGGTTGTGCGTGGGACTGCGGCCCACTGGGATGGAGGTTCAATTCCAGCAGTGGGGCTGGGCCTCCTACTCCCACCACCGGAGTGCAGTGATGCCCCCCCCCCAAAAAAAAAAAAACAACAACAAAAACAAAAACAAATCAGATTCATATACATTGAAATAAATTCATTTGTCCTCCTAGATTTTACTGGAGGTCCTGACATATTTATAAAACTTTATTTTTAGCCAAAAAAATAAGGTGAAAAAATTTTCAATGTAATAAATCTATAATGGAAAGATTAAAATCAAAGACTATCATGATACATAGTGTATCTCTACAATTAAAATGGTTCCTGATGTATCATTCATATTTTTTTGTGAACTATATTTCCCCTACTAAGAAACCTTAGGTTTGAAATATGATTTAGAAATTGAAAATGATTTTCCCCATACCTTAATAGCACTCCATGACTGAGTTGTCAGAAAGTCCACAGGACTGGGGTAAGTTTGCTCGACTGTGAATCGAAGCAGGAAATCCAATTCAAGGGCATCAATCTCTCTCTTCCTTAACAAGATCTTGAGAGAACACAGAATGAAAACTGTGCAGGGTCATTCAGTTTGCAGCAGATGCACAATACAGGAAGCATCATCCTTTAATAGGTTGTGCTAAGAAGGACAACAACTATCTGTTGCTCTCTGGTTGAAACAAGATATTTCAGATTTTGCTAGTGAGTTCATAATTACTGACAGAATTCAAACAGAAAATAATTACCAAAGCTGATTTATTCCAATTCAAATATCTATTTAGCAAAGTCTTCAATATGCTTTCATATTTGGTCTATTGCTAGATCAAACTTGTCTTAAAACTTGTCAAAAAAATCTTGAATAGCAACAGACTGAATTACTAAGCAGAATGTAGTACCAGCATTGTTTGTTATACCTGATAAAGGAATATTACACATTAACTACAAAATATATGAAAAATATTTTCTGAAATGTGAAGGTATATTGAGAACAAGAGATTATTTGACAGATAAAACTAAATCCGAGTTTCCCAAAGTGGGCCAGGCTGCCCCCCGGAGACTCTAGAACTATCCAGGAAGAACTACAAAAGCAAGTACCCATTCTTTGTCTTGGATTATTATATACACAAATTCTTAATTTCTATTAAGACACTGAGCAATTTTTTTCCTCTGGAAAGGGGCTGATAGGCCAAATAAATGTGGCAACCTATGAACTAAGCAATCAAGCACACTAAAATTGGACTGATTGTGGAGCATTCTGGTTACAAATACCAAGAAAGCTCACTGTCATCCTGCAGACTCTGCCTCACAGCGACCTGCCGAGGGTTTCTGAGCCATTCAATCTTTCCAGAAGCTCACTGCCTCATCTTTCTCCGGTGGCACCGGCTGGTGGAGCTGAACCATTAACCTTAGGCAACTCACTGTCTAACCCATAGCACCGCGGAGGTTTTAAATTACAGAACTGGTCAGAAATCCAGGGTGCTTTTGGGGGTCACCACAGAGGCAGCATTCCTAATTTCCTTATAACACATCTTATCAAAAAACCCAAATAGCAGTTTTGAGTGTTGTGCCTTTTTGAAAATGTGAGATGTCAAATGAATTATGATCTTAGCATGCCTTAAAATATTTTATTTTACTGAATAATTAGTTTTTCTTAACTCAGTGTAATTTTTGACAACAAAGAAGGGCTTGTTCAGAGAAATCCCACTTCATAGGGACCCTACATAGGCTTCCCCAGGCTGTTGATTATTATGGGAGCAGACAGCTTCATCTTCCTTCTGTAGAGCGGCTGGTGGGTTTGAACTGCTAAACAGCCAGCCTGGCGGCAAGCAGCTCAACACTTACCCAGCAGGGATGTCTGGGCCCCTGCCTACAGAGACACACAGCTTTAATTTATGTAGATGGTCAAGATCTTGGATAGGTTCAGAGCCATCTATGGCTTTCAGTTTTACATAGATGCACATGCATGTGTACACACATTACCCATGATGACTCCTGGAAATATGTGTAAAATACTTACCGTTAATGAGAAAGATGACTTAAAAATATTTCACCTTGCTATACTGTGCTATTTGACCTCATACATTATAAGACCCCTATATCCATACACTTTTATAGAACCCAAAGAACTCTATAAATACAAGAGATAGAGAGAGAGAGAGAGAGAGAGAGAGAGAGAGAGAGAGAGAGAGAAGCTACGGTGAATATCGTCAATAGAGACTTCTACAGCATCTTCTGCATGCAGGGCACCTTGGAGGGCACGACTATGGCTAAGGCAGAGACTGTCCTTCCTAGGCTGGCTGGAATTGTCCTGAAGAGCTCTGAAGCGAACAGGTTAATTAAAGGACACATACTTACTTCATTAACACAAGGGCCCCTAATTGTTTTTCTTATCAGGGACACATTTATTTCAACAAAATCTTTCGCAGAACACCATATGAGAGACAGAAGGGAAGCAGGTCTAACTGAGAGCAAGGGTGTAAAACCTGGAGAGCCCTGGGCCCCTTCACAGTGTCCTGAAAAAACTCTCAGTAGCTCCTAGGACCACTCAAACGCGGATGACGCACCCTCATCGGGAAGCACACCTCCACCTCTGCTCATACCTACGTGGTTTTCTGCCCGCCTGGAGAAGCAGAGGAGACTCTCCTAGCCTTTAGGGCTACAGTGGTGGTGGCAGTTCAGCATGCCTGGCTGCCACAGACGAGTGAGGGTGTGTGTGCAGGAGATGCATGCCGCCTGCCCACGTCCCCACGGGAAGTGCAATATCTCAAGGCCTTTGTAAACGGTGCCTATGACTCTGTCAGCAGCAGCCAAATTATGCAAGGGACAGAGGTGTGCCACTTTGGTTCTGGGTGTCCTGACCTGGAACGCCATCTGGGACAGGAAGGTGAGCTTGTCCTTCTCAAACAGCGCCTGGCTGGTGTGGAGAAAGACGGCGTGCGTGATGCCCTCCATCAGATGCGCGATGCGCTCCTGGGGCTCCTCCACCCTGGCAGCCTGCTGGATGGCTCTGAGGAACAGCGTGCTGAAGGCCTAGAGGATCAAGGTCACTGTTAGAGGGTGCAGATAGGAGTGTGGAGGTCTGGCTTGCTCCAGAGACCCAGGGCTACAGTTTAAGGGGTAGAAAAACAGGATGCGATCTTTTGTGACATTGGCAGCCAGGTCACAATCATCTCCCCTTGCTGCATACAATGTTTGACGAT
>PVJH01030797.1:0-24431 GCA_004026705.1 Nesogale talazaci
GAGGTAAGCATACAAAGAAAAATAATGTAAATTAGATCAATCATAGGGTGACAGCTGCAGACAAAGTATTAGAACTAAAAATGTGCCCCAGAGTTCTCAAGAGGAAGAGGTCTCAGACAGTTTGGAAATAAAAGAGGGCACTTTGGGGACTTTTAGCAAGGTGAGCCATCAGTTGTCTGTCAATATGTCACAATGGAGTGGCTTACTGGCTGCTCAGCTCTGCACAGGGCCACCCATGGTGTACAGGCTGCAGCAAAGCTTCCAGACTAAGATCAGGAAGAAGACCTACTGATTTACAATGGTAAATACTGCTATATACAGAACCCTGCACCACTGGGAATCTATGAGTAGATGATTGAACAGACTTTCAAGTGGAATAGGTAGAAAAAAGAGAGAGAGAGAGTGGGTGTATAGCCATGAATATATGTGTGTGTGTTTGACAGAAGATATTTGTATATGAAGCAAAGTTATGAAAATTTCTTAGATAAAAGAGAAAACCTTGAGGGGACTGATTAATAGGACCCCGGGGATGCCAAGGTCAATTGGCATAACATAGTTCACAAAGACAATGTTCTGCATCCTAATTTGGTGAGTAGTGATTGGGACCATAAATGCTCATGAGCAGCAATCTGAGGTGTGGCTGTGTGTCTCTCTCCCTCCAGAAACACAGCAGAGTGAGTGGAGTGATGAAAATCAAGACTCGTTGACTAATGACATATGCTGCTGTTGTTAGGAGGCATCTCGTGATTTTCAACTCATAGCAACCCTACGCATAGCAGAAAGAAACATGGAAAGAGTTGGAGGATATTACGCTTTGTGAAGTTAGGCAAGCACAAAAGAACAGTACAACATGAGTCTAATGAGATAAGTTCAAAGAGCAGAATGGGGGAGAGGAAAACGCACATCAAGCATCATTCCCAGGCTAAGGGTCAAGTAACAGGGCTCAACCCAAACCCAAGGATGCACATGGCATCAAAAATAAATAAATAAGATGCAGATAGCAACAGTGCTGAAAGACACCTTTTCCCCCTCTCTTGTGCCCAAGAGGGAGAAGGGAAGGAAACAGACGGCAATAGGGGATCAGGGGAGGGTATTGTTCATAGCTCCACAGGAAAGGGAGAGAGAGTGAGCAGACCTCATGCTCATGCACCAATCCTTGAGGGTGACGTTCCTGCACAGAGCAGCTCATTAACCGAGAGGACTGCAGGGCTAACCCCTGCTCAAAATAGTATGTCCCCGCCCTAGATGACAGAGTTACAGAAGGCAGCACTGAAGATACAGTTCAGGGTGAGTAGCCGGTCTGACCCACCCACAAAGGGGCAAACCAAGAAGGGATGCAACAGACCAGCAATGGAGGTAAAGCCACAGAGTCCCCGAGGAAGCTCCACTGTAGATTTCTCATGGGGGTGGGGGAGGACACAGTCCTCAACACATCATCTGAACTGCTTGGGTGATATCCACAAAGGGGCTTCACTGAAAGTACAAGAGTATAAGAGGGATCAGGGACACTAGACCCCTCCATCCTTAACGGTAGAAAGAGTGATAGCGCCTTGTAGAAGACATGCCTCTTGGTAACAAATGCTGAGGACTAAAAGGGTATGAGTGATGTTAGGTAAGCAGTCCTGGGACATGGACCCCTGGAAAAAAAGGGGGTGGAATTGGACTGATGGACTATAACAGGGTCTGCTCACTACTTGACAGAAAGACACATCTACTCTGGGTCAGGTAAGCGATTAGACTTGGAACAATTTATGTGGTCTCTTTCTTTCCATTTTTTTTTCCTTTTTGATGTCTATCTATGTAAGATAAGCAGGAATAATTAACCCCAAGGACACAGCAATAGGCCAATGGTTCCAAGGTACATATGAGAGGAGGTGGTGGAGGGCAACACTGAGTCAATAACAATAGGGACAGGAGAATAGCAAGGGATCTAAAATTGACGGTGAGGAGGGTGTAGCCTTCCCAGTTGTGTTTGAGCAATTCAAACATATCTGAGAGAACTGAAAGGTGAATAATTGGTAAAGATTATAGGGAGGGAGGAGGAAAAACTAGGACATAAAGCAAGAATAAGGAAGTAAAAGTAATATATAAGTATAAATATAGAGATATAGATATAAATTTGATAAGTAAGTATATAAGTATAGGTGCATTTGTGTGTATGTGTGTATTATGTATGTATATGTAAATACAAGGAAGCAGATGGACTTTGGGTCTCCATTTTAATCTTATCTCAGAACAAGAACAGTTTGTTCCAATAATGTGACAATGTATGACACCTTCCGATATGATCACTGAAGGCAAAATGGGTGCATAAGAAAATGTAAAGAAGAAAACTGATGGTGCTCGCTATCAAAAGTTATAACATCTGGGGTCTTAAAGGCTTGAAGTCAAACAATCACCTATCTAGCAGGGAAACAACAAAACCCAGATGGAAGAAGCACACCAGTCTTTGTGATCATAAGGTGTCAATGGGAATAGGTACCAGAAATTCATAAACAAGCAACCAAATTGATGTGAAGAAAAATAGACAAAGTGGAGATTAAGAACCCCTCTGCAAGATAATTGGACAGTCCCTTACAGAAAGGCCATGTGGACAGGATGACATATCCAAGGTACAGTACAACACTGATGAAACACATAACTGTGTTCTGGTTCTTTAATATTCCCTCCCCTCACTATTTTTTTACTCCCCTCACTATTATGACCTGTTTTGCCTCACTAAATCTTGTTAGACCTGCATATGTTCATTTGTATTATTAATATTGTTCAATGCATGAAATCCAAGATAGATAAACTCAGAAACAACAACATACCTGAGGATATGAATAGAGGCAAGGAGGGGGAATGGGAAACTGATAACAATGATGACTCTATAACCCCACTCAAGGGGAATGAATAACAGAATGGTAGGTGAATGGAAATATTGACTGGTATAAAGGGTTCATGAGAGTGAGAGGGTGGGGGGATAAAAGAGATCTGATATCAAAGAGTTCAAGAAGAAAGAAAATGTTTTGAAAATGATGGAGGCAACAATTGTACAATTATGCTTGATCTAGTTGAATTATGGATTGTTATGACTACTAATAAAATTATCTTTTAAAGAATTTTTCTCATTTTTGGCTCTCTGTTTTACATGACATCCTACTCCAGGTACATGTCTCTGCTAAAAACGTGTCTGAAATAATAAGAAAAAGTCTCACCTTCTTGTTTTCAAGTAGCATTCTGGTGGTACTTCTTCCAATATAATTTTTTTTGTTTTTCTTTTGAAGTCCATGGTACTTTCAGTATTCTTCACCAGCACTCTAATTCAAATGCATCGATTCTTCTGCAGTCTTCCTTCCATATTCTTTGTTCAACTTTCATATGCATAAGAGGCGATTGAAAATACCATGACTTGAATCAAACTCACCTTAAACTCAGAATGACATCCTTGCTCTTTAACACTTTAAAAGAGTTCTTTTGCAGGATATCTGCCCAATACAACCATCATGTGATTTTGTGATTCCAGCTGCTTCCATTGGAATTGATTATGGATCCACACAAAATGAAATTCTTGACAACTTCAATCTTTTCTCCATGTATCATGATATTGTCTACTGGTTCAGTTGTAAGAATGTGGTTTTTTTCTTTACACTGAGTTGCAATCCATACTGAGGGCTGTAATCCTTGATCTTCCTCAGAAAGTGTTTTAAGTCCTCCTTGCTTTAAGCAAGCAAGGTTGTACCATCTACCGGTATTACAAGCTGTTAATAAGCCTTCCTCTGATCCTGATGCTTCATATGGTCCAGCTTCTATGATTTTTTTTTGTTCAACATACAGACTGAATAATTCTAATGAAAAGGTACCTGCCTAGATGTATACCTTTCCTGATTTTAAACCATGCACTATTCCTTTTTTCTATTCAAGAATGCCTCTTGACCCACATGAACTCAATGAAATGATGTGGTATTCCCATTCTTTTGGTTTTTTTTGTTTTGTTTTGTTTTGTTTTGTTTTGTTTGAGGGGGCATCACTGCCCTCTGGTGGTGGCAATAGGAGGCCCAGCCTTTGCTCCTGTGGAGCCGCTGTTGGAATTGAACCTCCATCCCAGTGAGTCGCAGTCCTGCACACAACCACTATGCCACCGGGGCTCAACCTATGTTCCCATTCTCTTACAGGTTCTCTACAGTTTGGGTTTTTCAGGATCCACACAGTTAAATGCCTTGGCATAATCAGTAAAACACAAGTAAATATCTTTCTGGTATTCTGTGCAAAAGCCAAGATCCACCTGCTATCCCTCATTCCAAATCCTCTTCTGAATTCAACTTAAATGTCTAACAGTACCCTGTTTGTGTACTGATGCAACTGTTTTTGATTTATCTTCAACAAAATATTTCTTGCATGTGATTTTAATGATATTGTCAAATAATTTCCACATTCTTTTGGATCATCTTTCTTTGGGAAGGCCATAGATATGGATTTCCTCCAGTCAATTGGCTTTCAAATATCTTGTCATAGACAAGTAACACAGGTGGTTCTTCAGTTTATTGGAATATTTCAATTATCATTCTGTCAATTCTTAGGGTCAGTTTTTTTTTCACTAATGTCTTCTATGTAGCTTGTACTTCTTCCAAAGTACCATTGGTCCATGCTATCTCTTATAATGATGGCTAAATGTTGACTAGTTCTTTTTGGTATGGTGACTCTGTATTCCTTCCATCATCTTTTGATGTTTCCTGAAAAACTCAGTACTTTGTCCATAGAATTTTTCAATATTTCAGTTCAAGTCTTAATTTTTTATCACTTTCAGCCTGATATATGCTGATGATGTTCTACTTTAGAGCTTTCTTATTCCAGGTCTTTGTGCATTCATCATAATATTCTATTTTGTTTTTTCCCTTCAAAGTTGTCTGTCCAACGTTCTACTCCATCATATCTTCCATGGACTTTAGCTGCTCTACATTCAAGAGTAACTTTCAGAGTCTCTTCTGACATCCACTTTAGCTTGTTTTTCTTTTCGGTCTTTTTAATGACTTTTACTTTTTTTTTTCAAATATGTTCTTAACTTCATAATGTTAAATGTGCCAAAGCCATTCTTAAAATGTTCTCAAAGTTCAGTTGGGATAGACTCAAAGTTATATTTTGTCTCTGATGAACTTGTTTTCATTTTCTTCAGCTTCAACCTGAACTTACAAATGAGCAATTGATGGTCTGTTTCACAGTCAGTCTCTGGCCTTGTTTTAGCTGATGATATTGAGCTTCTTCATCATACTTTCCTATAGTTACAATAAATTTTATCTCTGTGTGTTCTATTTAGCAAGGTCCAGATAAGTAGCTGCATTTTGTGGTTGGAAAAAAATGGCATTTTCAATGAAGTTATTTGTCTTATAAAATTCCATCATGCTTTCTCCAGCTTCATTTCTATCAACAAGACCATATTTTCCCATTACTGATTCTTTCTCTTTGTTTTCACCTTTTAAATTTCAATTGCTAGTAATTACTAATGTATCTTAATAGCATGTTTTACCTATTTCAGACTGAATAAATTGGTAAATTCTTCACTAGCTTTATCAGTTGTTGCATAAGTTTGAATAATAGTTGTATTAACTGGACTTCTTTGTATAATTATAGATATAATCCTACCACACTTCAACACTATTTCTCTTTGATTATCATTCCTGGCATAATAAACCATATGATTGTCCAACTCAAAATGGCCAAGCCTATGTCAGCTAGGTATTGTCTAGAATGTTGATCTTGTGTATTCCATTTCAATTTTCACAATTTCCATTTTTCCTAGATTCACATTTCATACAGTCCACAATCCAGTTTTTAATGGATGTTTGCCTCTGCTTCTTCTCATTTTGAAACATGTCCCATCAGCAAATGAAGCTCTTGAAAGGTTTATTCTATCCATGTCTTTAAGGTCGACTTGGAGAAGGCTGCTCTTCCTCAATAGAATTGTCAGTCCCTTCCCTTTCCTGAGAGACTCGTCTTCCAACTTTACATCTGTCAACGTTTTGCTGCTGTTTATCAGATTTTCAGTGACTAATCCCTCAAAAGAGGACAGTCTTTTCCTTCTTTCTAGTCTTGGTTAGGAAGCCCTGTCAAAACAAATAGTTGTAATACTAGTGACATATATTCCAGCATCACAACAGCATGCACAAACAGACAGACTAGTGATAGAATGAATGATAGGACCATGTCAACATCATCCCTCCAACCTGAAAAATAATGTGATAAAAGGCTTGGATTTAGAAATAAAAGGAAAAAAGGTTCAGTGAGCTACTTTTTAAAAATTAGTCAGTGAAAACTTTGGATCACAACAGAGCACTGTTGAACTAATGTATTTTGGACAACCATCTGGAGGTATCACTTGCTGAAAGGCATTATGTTTATTGATGTCAAGGATGACCAAGAACTAGGGAGACCCTTTGTGAGCAAGACTGTCACAGTAGTCTTAACAATGCAGTTGAACATAATAAGGATATCAATCATAAGGGAAAGGCTAGAACAGGCAACATTTTATTCTGTTTTCTTCTAGTCACTATGAGTGGGAGTCATAGTGAAAGCAACTGTCTTCCTATTTGTCAGTCTAGCTGTGGATCCAGCTTATCCATGGGATTCAGAAGAGGATTATATAGGCTTGTGTGCTGCCTATCTCCCACTCTCGCTTGACTCATTCTGAGGTTGTAAGTTCAAGACCCCTGACCCCACACTTCCTGGAAACTGCTAAATCAGTCCCTCAGTTCAGGCAGGGCCGGAATTTACTGCTGCTCAGACCTCTTATATTGTCTGGGAAACTCTGGGTTCATAAAGACAGGGTATGGCTTGTTATCAGAAATGTTCTGGTCCTAACAGCATCCCAAGAAAACCCAGACTGTCGTGGGAAAACCCAGAATCCAAAAGAATGTGAGTTGAAGAAGGGTGTTATGCTTGACCACATGGGAAAGAAAACAGGAAGCTGTGTTGGTGTTGAAGGGAGGCTGAATAAAATGAGTTGGGGGGAAATCAGTTAATAAATGTCTGATCCACTTCCTACACAGACTACATAATGAAAAGGCAGCTTTGTTGGCATGAACATTTAGAGAAGATGAGGTAACCAATGATATCGGTCGATTATTTTTGCAAAGGCTGCATTCATCAGATGATGTATTTCTCCCCCTGTAGTCAAGAAGATGTCTGGATTCTTCACTGTATTATATTATGTATGAAGGGGGGCAGAGAAGAAGACCACTGATAAGGCTTTAAATCTATAAAAATACTAATTATACAGAAATTGATGATCTCGATATCTCACCACTTATAACTTTTTTCTGGAGGAAAAAAGGGCTTTATCAGGAATAAAATTTCTATTTTTTTTGTGGCATCACTGCCCTGGTGGGAGTAGGAAGTCCAGCCTTGCTCCTGGAGAGCTGTAAAATGTCTATTACAAGACATTATGTACCATCACAAAAAGGACAAATATTGCATTACTGAAGTTATATATAAAGACAAGAAATTGCAAATGTAGTTTATTAGTGTTTGCCATAATCAATGTATTTGAATTATGGTGCTGGTGGAGACTCTTGAAAGTACCACAGACTGCCAAGAAAACCAGACAAGTCTGCCTTGAGGGAAATACAGCCAGAATATTCCTTAGAGGCACGAATGGTGACATTTCTTCTCATGTTCTTCAATCATGCCAGAAGAAACCAGTCCCTGGAGAAGGACTGTAAAGTAGAGGGGTAGTGAAAAATTGGACAAATTGAATTGACACAGTGACTACAACAATGGGCTCAAGCATAGGAGCCATTGTGCAGGTGGTGCAGGAGCAGGCAGTGTTTTGTTCTGTTGTACATAAAATTGCCACAAGTCAGAACCGACTCAATAGCATCTGACACCAATTGTATTGAACAGAGCCAAGAGAGTGGTGGGGAGACAGGAGTCAAAACTTAAGAAATGTAACTCATAATTAACTCATAAGACTGAGTTTCCATTTCTGGTGATGGAAAAATCACATTGCTCAAGGATAAACTTGCATAGTCATCTAAGATAATGGCTGTGTGTTAGTCCAGATAGACTAGAGAAACAAATGGATCTAAGAGAGAGTTTTGGTTTCTTTAATCATTTTACGGGGGCTCTTATCACAATACATACATACATACATTGTGTGTCAAGCATATGTGTACATTTGTTGCACTCATCATTCTCAAAACATTTGCTTTCTACTTAAGCCTTTAGTATTAGCTCCTCATTTTTCTCCTCCCTCCCTACTCCCCCTCCCTCATGAACCCTTGATAATTTATAAATTTATTATTATTTGGTCATATCTTATGCTGTCCAGTGTCTCCCTTCGCCCACTTCCCTGTTGTCCATACCCCAGGGAGGAAGCTATATGTATAGATCATTGTGATCAATTTTCCCTTTCTCCCCCAGATCATCTGTCTTGAGTTTCCTATGTTTCCAGTTCTTATCTGTACTAGTGTACATCCTCAGATCTAGCTAAATTAGTAAGGTAAAATTGGGATCCTGATAGTGGGGGGAGAGGAAGCATTGGAGAACTAGAAAAAAGTTGTGTTTCATCACTGCTACAATGCAACCTGTCGGGCTCATCTCCTCCCCACCACCCTTCTGTAAGGAGACGTTCCATTACCTACAGATGGGCTTTGGGTTCCCATCCCCTTCAATTATAATGATATAATTTTTAGTTCTTTGATGCCTGACACCTGATCCCTTGGACACTTTGTGGTCACACAGGCTGGTGTGCTTCTCCCATGTGGGCTTTGTTAATTCTGACCTAGACAACTGCTTTCTTCACCACATTTGCTTATGCACACATTTGTCTTCAACAGTCATGTCAGGAAGGTGAGCACCATTGAATGCCAATTGAATAGAACAAAGTGTTCTTACATTAAGGGAGTACTTGAGTGGAAGTCCAATGTCCATCTGCTGCTTAATACTAAATCTATAAATATATGCATGTAGATCTATTTCCCTATAGTCATATATAAATATATTTACCTATGTACATGCCTGTATTTAGACCTAAGAGAGAGTTTTATATAAAGGCAATTGTACATTAAGAAAACATCACAACCCAGTTCAAACCAAAGTCAAAAATATGATATCATTCCATATGTTCAATTCCAATTTATGAAGTCCTCTTCAGACTCATGGAACGCATGCAATGAAGCTGAGTGCAGGATGATCACAAGCCAGTGGGTAGAAAGTCTTTGGATCCATTGATGTTATAAGCATCTCAATATTGGCAGGGGTCTCTCTGTGTCTTCTCCAGTTTCAGAGGTCTAGTTGCATCTATGTGGCTTATCCGGCTCAGGGCACTAAGGTAGTTCCATGTGTCTTGTCAGCTGCAATGTCTCCTAGGGAAGTCAGCAGAGAGAAAAAGTTGTCTCCCACCTCCAAACAGGAAGTGCCAGATTTCTCAGAATTCTCAGGAGAAGGCCATGCTCACACAGAAGCTCATTGGCTATGATCTAATTGACAGGCTAGACTCCACCCCTACACTCTTCATCCTCAAATTGACAAACAATCATATATCTATCACTGGCTGTCAACAAAGTACACACCTGTGGAAAACCTGAATTGCTAAACTGTTATAGATCTATTTATAAAAGAGAGAGACAGAACTGAGCCTCGGTGGCATAGTGGTTGAGTGCGGGACTGCGGCCCAAGGGCTTGGTGGTTCAAATCCAGCAGCGGCTCTGCAGAAGCAAGGCTGAGTAGCTCCCACGACCACCAGAGGGCAGTGATGGAAGAGAGAGAGAGAGAGAGAGAGAGAGACTACTTGCATACAACCCAAATAACCCACGGGGTTTTAGTTCCTTGGTTTCAAGGTTAGCATCATGATTTCAAATTAATCATCCCAGTTAATGTACCTGCTGTAGTTACATAAGCTGATAATACATAATTGGAGAGGGTTGCAAGTGAAGAGGTGGAGTTTGGCCTATCAATCAAAATATAACCAATAAGACCTCTGTGTGGGCATGGCCTTCTCCTGAGAATTCTGGGAACTCCAGTATTTTCCCCCTTAGGGACAGGAGAAATTCTTCTCTCTCAGCTGATTCACCTGAAAGACATCCCTGAGGAGAATCCACAGGGAACTACCCAGATGCAGCCCTGGAAACTGAAGAAGTATTTGGAGACCCCTGCCAGCAGTGAGATGCTTACATTGCCACTGGATCCAAAGACTTTCTATCCACTGCCTTGTGATCATCCTGCACTGGGCATCATTGCATGTGTTTCATGAGTCTGGAGAGGAATTTATAGATTGGCATTGGGCATATGGACTAATATCAGGTTTATGGACTTGGACTGGACTGCGTTGGGATGCTTTCTTAATGTGCAATTACCCTTTATTTAAAACTCTCTCTTATGCACATAAGAGTTTCTATGGATTTGTTTCTCTAGTCTACCTGGACTAAAACAGCGCCCAAGAAAGTGCTCAGACTTCTGTTCTATCTCCTAGTTCATTGGATAGTGCTTCAGATGTTATAAGCATCTATGCAAGGCACAGTAACTGGTCTCTGTTCACCTGGACTAGAGCAAGCAAGAAAGAAGAAGAACTAGGAATGAGGAGGACATGTGTGATGTATCACCTCCATGGACAACTACCATCTTTGCCACGAGACCAGGAGAGCTAGATGGTGTCTGGCTACCACTACTAAACATTTCGATGAATGTTTCCATGGAAGAATCCTGATGAAGGCTGAAATGCACTATAGAATGCCAGCAGTTGAATGGACCCCTGACGCGGCTGCCCAGAGACAATCTTTAGACTTTAAATTCCTTAAAACCAAACACTCCTTCAGTTTAGCTAGTTAAAAAAAAAGTCTGCCTTGAGCAATAGACTCTTCTATCAACTACCTATGTGGAATTAAATTGACAGCAGTGACACAAAAGATTTGTCAGGGACATTCGGAGTCCATGAGTTTTTGTTAATTTTGGATGAACAACTCCAAAAATGCAAGTGAGAGTGACTGCCCAACTTGGAGTATGTAATCAGAGTGCAAATTGTACATGTTGAAATTGCTGAATTGGAGGAATGTTTTGCTATGCATATTCTAAACAAAACCAGCCATTTTATTTGAGAAATGCACATATCTTGTTTTATGTAAAATCAGCAAGCCACATATTTTATGTCATAAAGAATAATGTTTAAATGGATTTAATGTGGTCAATTAATGGATAATGTGATTTCTGTGCATTAGTCCATGTGCCAAAACATGATTTTTTATAGAATCGCCAACTTGAAATTCTTGTTAGAATCAATAAAACATGTTGGCAGTATATATTTCCTCAGAGCACTTGTGATAATGTTTTTAAACCTAAGTTACTAAGTTTATGGGTTACATTTTCATCTGAATTAGTATGACTCACCCTAGAAGCAAAGGATATATTAAACTAGGGTTTTTAAATGAAATGGCTAGCGCTAGGACTGAAACAAAAATGTACAGCATGAACCTGGAACAATTTGTTATGCCAAAAAGCTAGGTAGTAATCAAAAGAACCTGGGAACCAGATTGAAGAGACGTTAAAATGACTAAAACTGAGGAAAGTTAAGCATCAAAATACAATGCAAATTGTGCATCGTACCTTATTGAATACAATAAAATGTAAGAGCTAATACTGAGTAAATAAATAAATGGTGGAGAAGGGGAAGCATAGTTAGGATGCTCATTTTGAAATATTGGGGAACAATGGATCCATTCAGGCATTGTTATTGTTTTATAACCATCACACTAAAAATTGATCCTAGCAAGAATTCTTTTTTTTTAATGATACTTTTCTTTATTTAAATTGTGCCATGTTGGAAGATGATGGTATAAACAAACCATTATTCTGATGTTCCCCCACAAATGCAACAAGAAATACAAGGAAGCATTATTCAGCTTTGACGGACTCTGAATTGGGAAGCAAAGGCAAGCAGAGTGGCACGAAAGAACACATCTTACAGTAGGAAAATCTCTCTCATAGTCACTGAATCTTCCCACAAGCCCTTGAACCTCTGGTTACTATGAACGAGGAAGTGACTCTCACCAAAATAGCCTGTTTCATTAACCACTAAACCCCCTGCCTGTGTTTTTTTATTTTTATTGCTGTTTATTGCTATTTTCTATCTTTTTAAAGAATCATTTTATTGGGGGCTCATGCAGCTCTTATCACAACCCATATATACATACATTGTAGGCAAAGTACATTTGTACATTTGTTGCCATCACCATTCTCAAAATATTTGTTTTCTGATTAAGCCCTTCATATTAGCTCCTCATTTTCCCCCTTCCTCTCCATTCCCCTCTCCCTCATGGACACTCGATAATTTATAAATTATTATTTTCTCATATCACACACTGTTCGATGTCTCCCTTCACTCACTTCCCTGTTGTCCATACCCCAGAGAAGAGGTTATATGTAGATCCTTATAATCAGTTCCCCCTTTCTACTCCACATCCTCTCAAGAATTCTAAGTAGCTACAAAAAGTAGGGTGAGGTATGAAGATGCATAGAGTAGTCACATAGTCTCAAAAGTGTTCTCAGCAGATTACTTAGAAATTACAAAGGGAACCATAGGGATGGATGAGTTGCCAGACACCATCCAAAGGCTCAAAATTCATGTAACCAACAATGATTCAAACTGATATATTGATATAGTGGTTCTTGATATGACACACTGGGGAGATCCCAATAATTGTCAACGCACGTTGAGTGTTCCTGTCCATATTCATGACCTAAGGGTATCAGGAGAAAGCATGAGACAAACCAAACTGCCCTATGGTCTTTTACCACCACCCATCATATGCCACATGGTGCTAACTTGCATATTGCTATAAAACTGGAAGCTATTATATCAATATTTTAAATACCAGCAGGGTTACCCATGATTAACAGGCTTTAGCAGTGTTTCCAGACTAGAAAGAAAGAACTGGAGATCAAATTTATACACCAACCACTAGTGACAAAGAAGATTTTCACCAACTTCAGAAATGAATCAAACATGTAAATAAGATGCATTGATAATTATTCATGATTAGCATGCAAAATTTTGAAAGAAGAAAGGTTGGTGACTGAAAAATATGGCTCAGGTAATAGGAACAATTCTGGAGATCGCATGACAGAATTTTGTAAGGCTAATAGTTTATTTATTGAAAATACCTTTTTTCAAAAACATAAAGGACAAGTATACACATGAACCTCGTCAAATGGAATACACAAGTATCAAATTGACTGCATTTGTGGGAAGAGGCAAGGGAGAAGTTCAACATCTTCACTCCCAATAAGCGTAGGGGACAATTGTGAAATAGATCATCAATTCCACATTTAGTCCACCACAAATCTACCCATGAGTTGGGTGGGTATACAGAAGCATAGAGGAGATAAAGTTATGAATATTTTTTAGACATCACTAAACTCTTTGAAATATATTACATCAGAAAAAGAAGAAAATGAAGATACTGTGAGCCCTAATTACCTTAGACCTTGAGAAGTCAATCTAAAATGATGGAATAGGAAAAAACTGAAGAAATCCAATGGAATAGAGATGAAGTTCTGATTAAAGCAGACAATAAAAATTCAATCTGAGAACCTTGAAAACAAAAAGAAAATTACTACATCAGAACATGCTGAATAAAATAGAAGAAAAATATGAGCAGAACTGAAAATCATAAAAGAGGCAGTTTTACTGGTTTCTTAGATGCATGTGGCATCCCTGAGAGTGTGGCCCTTAGTCACTGCTGGGTCTGGAACTGCACTCACATGCATGGTAGAATAATCAATTATGTAAGATTCAAAAGGCAAAATTTACCCAACACAAAGTTCAGAGAGTGGGGAGAGATGAAAGAATTGAAACAGAAAACGGGGATGGAGTAGAATAAGTGATGGTACATTAAGGGTATTGTAGTGGAGGAGCTGAAACAAAATGTGTATGAATTGTTGAATGTAATACTGATGATGTACTCTCTAGCCCTTCGGCCAGATCACAACTAAAAGTTGTAAATCATTCAAAAGACAGGCATGAAAAAAAAGTGGATATCAGAAGAGACTCTGAAACTTACTTTTGAAGATAGAATAGCTAAAGTGAATGGGGGGAAATGTTGAAGCAGAAGAGCTGAAAGAAGATTTTAAAGGGTAACTTGAAAAGACAAAATAAAGTATTATGATGAAATATGCAAAGAACTGAAGCTAGGAAACCAAGAGAAGAACATTTCAGCATTTTCTCAAGCTGAAAGGATTATAAAACTGAAATTCAAATCTCAAGTTGCAATGTTGAAGGACTAAGGGCATAAGAGTGAATGACACAACAAACATCAATGGAAGATGGAAGACATAGGGAGAGTCACAAGCAAACATTTTCAGGAGATAGTGTATGATTAAGAACCAATGGAACTTGGCTTAGGCTTGAAAAGCAAAATTGGTGAAGCGTGTGTGTGTGTGTGTGTGTGTGTGTGTGTGTATCAAAACAAACAAGCTTATTTCCAAAGAGTCAATTCTGACTCATAACAACCTCAAAGGACAGTAAATACTTACAGTCACTCATGTATATCTATACAGAGGATTGTATCAAGGAAATGGCTCACAATGTTGTTTCAAGATCAGATGCCAGGCTGAAGGTTTCTCCTGACTCACAGACTTGGCTAATGAACCCAAGATCAGCAAGTCAGATGGCAGACTTCTGTGTGCAAAGGCAAATGAACTCAATGTCAGTAAGATAGCAAGCTACTGACAACTTCCAGAATCAATGGGCAAGACAGCTTGCCGCTGGCTAAGCTACAAGAAACAAAGACTTAAATGACAAGCCAGATGCAGGATTTCGACCCAGCAAAAAGTAGGCAAGCTTTTCCACGGGATCCACTTATAATGGAAGTAAGCCACTCCCTCAAGGAGATCTCCTCAAGGGCAACTGCTAGGTTGTATCTGAAACCACTGAGAATCCTGGACACAAAACCATAACTATTTCAGTACTCAAGTTGCCGGTCCAAGCTGTGCTGAAGGCATTTGTGAAAAACAAGACTCTGGGAACTGATAGAACACCATTTGGATGCAACACTTGATGCTCTCACTTAATGTGCATAGAAATTTAGAAGACAGTTGCCTGGGGATTTTCCCAATGCTGCTTCTCACTGTGGACTGGATGAAACATGTACATAGGTATAGGCAAGAGATAAAGGTCCTAGGGGAACAGGAATAGGAATAGCGATACCAAACGGATAGGAGGAAGGGTGGGGAGAGAAAAAAGGAAGGGGTACTGATCACAATGAATGAGACATAACCACACACACTCCTCCAGGGGGAAGAACAACAGAAACCAGAAGGGAAGGGAGACAGCGGTTGGTGTAAGGTAGGAAAATAAAAACAATCTATAATTTATCAAGGGGTCACGAGGGTGGAGGTGGGGGAGGAAGGGGTAAAAAATAGTGGAGCTGATCCCAAGGACTCAATAGAAAGTAAATAGAAAAAAAGATGACATTTATGTACATGTGTATAGTTATGTCTGATACAATTGATATAGGGACTGTAACAAGAGTTGTAAGAGCCCCTAATAAAATGATCTTTTAAAAAAGTGGGCTGAGCCCTGGTGGCATAGTGGTTGTGCGCGGGACTGTGGCCCACTGGGATGGAGGTTCAATTCCAGCTCACAGGAGCAAAGGCTAGGCCTCCTACTCCCACCACCAGAAGGCAATGATGCCTAAAAAACTAAAAAAAAGTACAAGAAAGAATAAAATGGGGGGGGGATGTCAGGAAAAAGAAAACTACACCAATTACTTGGCCAAACAAATGAAAGAGATTCCTATTTTTGGGTCCATTCCAAAGAAAGATAGTCCAACAAAATGCATAAATTAGCTAATAGTTTCATGGATACCACATTCAAGTAACATTACAATGAAATCATTCAACATAGGTTGCAACACTTTATGGGTAAAAATTGGCATCCACATTACTGTCAGAAATTCAAGTTGGATCATGGCCAAGAGCAAAGGGATCTTGGCTAAAAGCAGAAAATATCATGGGGGAAGAATGTCTACCTGTGTTATACTGACTATGCAGACCCATTCAACTATTTATATCATAACAAATGATGGATGACACTTAGAAGACTGGGAATCCTGGAATGCCTCATTTTGCTTATCCAAAATGTGTGCATGGACCAAGAGGCAGTTATTGAAACAGAACAAGTGAATAATGTGTGCTTTAAATTCAGGAAGACTATGTGTCAGGGTTGCAATCTTTTGTGATACTTATTCAGCCTCTATGTTGAGCAAATAATCCTGAAAATTGGACTATGTGAAGGAAAGCATCGCATCTGGGTTGGAGGAAGTCTCACTAGCAATCTGCTGTGTGCACACGACTCAACCTTACCTGCTGTAAACAAAGAGGATGTGAAATACTTACCGATGGAGACCAAAGAACCCAGCCTTTGATATGAATTACAACTCAATGTCTTAAAAAATCCTTACACGTAGATCATTAAGCATCAAGATAAAAAGAGAAAAGATGAAAGTTATTAAGAATTTCTTTTTCCTGATCCACAATCTGTGCCCACAACAACAACTATCAGGAATAAGACGACTTACTCCACTGGGCAAATATGCTGCAAAAGACTTCTCCAATGAGTGAAAAAAGCAAAGATGTCACTTTAAGGGACAAGGTGTGCCTGATTCAAGCCACGGTATTTTTGATTGCCTCATATATGCACAAAAGCTGAAGGGAAGAACTGATATATTTGAATTAGTGTGTTGGTGAATAGTATTCAACATACCAGGGATGATAAGACTGTGTTCCATGTATTTGGGCCTGTTATCAAGAGGAGCTGATCCCTGGGAAGGACACCAGGCTTGGTAAAACAGAGGATCAACAAGTAAAGAAGACCTTCAACAAGACGGGTTGTCACGATGGATGCAACCATGGGCTCAAACAGCGCAATAATTATGAGGGTGGTGCAGGACCAAGCAGTGATGGGTTATGTTTGGGGGTTGTTGAGGTTTTTTTCAGTGTTAAAAATAGAGCATGCACATGGAATCCAGGTCAGATAAAGCCCTCAGGAACAGAAATGGGAGTGGCAATACCAGGAGGGTAGGGGAAAGATGAGGAGAGGAGGGAAGGAAAGAGGAACCAATCACATGACGGGCATGTAACCACACACACACATGCCTAGGGGGTGGAAGAACAGGCCATGGAGGAAAAGGACACGGGGGTCAGTGTAAGATATGAAAATAATGATGATAATTTATCAAGGGGAGGCGAGAGAGGGGAAAGAGGAACTGATACGAAGAGCTCAAATAGAAAGTAAATGTTTAGAAAACAGTGTTGGCCATGGGTTGGGAGGGATCATTTATCAGGTCTCAAAAAATTATATCATTGTGTGTCCACCTTTCTGAAATGATTGCTGAAGACAAATAT
Source organism: Nesogale talazaci (assembly GCA_004026705.1). Lineage (NCBI taxonomy): Eukaryota > Metazoa > Chordata > Mammalia > Afrosoricida > Tenrecidae > Nesogale > Nesogale talazaci. Next base: position 17,374 of record PVJH01030797.1, read on the forward strand.
GTGCATAAACAAATGTGGTGAAGAGAGTTGGCAGTGCCCAGCTATCAAAATATATAGTGTCTGGGGTCTTAAAGACTTGAAAATAGGCAGGGGAGATACCATGATCATGAAGGTGGTTTTCCCAGAGTGAGGCTCACCCATCGCACTCCAGGTGTGCTGACCCCTGAGGTTTCCCCAAATGTGGGAAACTCGGCTGCATAATTTGTGGTAGTGGGGCACTGCATTAACACTCTCCCCTGATTTAAAAAAAAAGAGAGAGAGAGAGAAAGACTTGAAGGTAAACAAGCAGTCATCTAGTTCAGAAGCAACGAAGCACACATGGAGGAAGCATGCTAGCCTGTGAGACCATGAGGAGTCAAAGAGATCAGATGTCAGTCATCAAAGAACTAAAAATTTTATCATTATAAATGAGGGAAATACAGATTGGGGAGCCAGATACCATCTGAGGATAACGGGACATCCCCTTATAGAAGGGTCGGGGGAAGGAGATGGACCAGTCAGAGTGCAGTGCAGCAAGAATGAAACATACAATATTCCTCTAGTTCTTCAATGCTTCCTCCCCCCACCCACTATCATGATCCCAATTCTAGCTTACAATTCAGGCTAAACCAAAGGATGTACTATTACAGAAAGGAACCAGAAACGTAGGGAATCCAGGACAGATTCCTTCAGGACCAGTGGTGAGTGGCGATAGTGAGAGGGTGGAGGGAAGGTGGGGTAGAAAGGGGGAACCAAATATAAGGATCTACATATAAGAGAAAAGTAGGGGCTGAGCCCCGGTGGCATTGTGGTTGTGCACGGGACTGCGGCCCACTGGGACGGAGGTTCAATTCCAGCAGTGGAGCTGGGCCTCCTACTCCCACCACCAGAGAGCAGTGATGCCCCCCCAAAAAAAACAAAAAAAAAGAGAAAAGTGGTTAAAAGGAGACATTGGACAGTGTAAGACAAGACCAAATAATAATAATTTATAAATGATCAAGGGTCCATGAGGGAGGAAGGAGTAGGAAGGAGGGGAATAAATGAGGAGCTAATAGCAAGGGCTTAAGTAGAAAGCAAATGTTTTGAGAATGATGATGGCAACAAATGTACAAATGTGCTTGCCATACAATGGATGCATGTATGGATTGTGATAAGAAGTGTATGAGCCCTCAATAAAATGATGTTTTTTAAAAAAGAAAATAGTGATGACAACATATGTACAAATATACGTAATACAACTGATGTATGGATTGTTATGAGCTATAAGATCCCCAATAAAATGATCTTTTAAAATAGGAAAAAGAAAACAGGTTCACTATGTGTCAGAATAGACTTGACACCTAGCAACAGGATCGTTTATTCTACATCTTTAAGTTCCATGGGGAATTGATACAACTAGCATGTCTAAAATCATACTGCTAATAAGAGCTAAGATGATCAACCAACCACAGCACCTCATAGTACTTATATATTGAAGAACTATCCCAAATATGTATAGTCTTGCTATTGTAATTATGACTTCCAAGGTAGTTTCTAAATCATAAAAATTATTATAGCGGGGCTGAGTCCCAGTGGCATAAGTGGTTGAGTGTGGGACTGCAGCCCACGGGCTTGCCGGTTCAAGTCCAGCAGCGGCTCTCAGGAGCAGCACTGGGTAGCACCCACGACCATCAGAGGCAGTGATGCCCACAAAAAAAATTATTATAGCATAGATTTCAAATATGTTTTGTTTTCATAGTTTAAGTATTGATTATAATAATATATTTAGTTAATCTTACTGTTTACCACTCTGGTGAACACTCATTTTTCACATTCAGTAACAAATACATAGTCAAGGTACAAGGATTTTAAGTGTGAAGCAAGGGCATTGCTTGAACAATCAGCAATCTCTAATGGAAAATCAATTTTGTGAAAAGTGGGATGAATTTACTACAGCAAATGAGAATACATTTCTTTGCATATTTTCATCCTCTGGTGTAGTCTTATGGAGAGCATAGATGAAAAAGTATACCTGTTCTCACTCAAATTTTGGATCCAAAGAAAACTTCCAATTTAAACTCAAGAAACATTGTGAGTTTCTAAGATTTTGCTTATTACTAAAAATACTCTGACATTTTTGCTGTTATTGAAAATATCTCCCATTGTAAGAAAGTTGGAATATCAGTTATACAACAGTGTCTCTAATGTGCAACAGCTCTATCTGAACTAAACAAAGTTGCAAGCACAGGTAGTCTTTGACATATTTGAGTTTGATTAGCCTAATGTTTATGACTACCCCATTCTTTTGCTTGTTTATAAATCAGTTTATTGGGGACTCATACAACTCCCATCATGATCAATACATGCGTCAATTGTATGCAGACCACATTTGCACACTTGTTGCCATCGTCACTCTCAAAACATCCTCCCTCCACTTAGGCCCCCAGTACCAGCTCCCCTCCCTTTCTACCCCATGAACACTTAATAATTTACAAATTATTGCTTTTTCATATCATATACTGTGCAGTGTGTCCCTCCACTTCCCTGTTATCCATACTCCAGAGAGGTTATATGTAGATCCCTGTAATTGGTTTCCCCTTTCTATTCCACCATCCCTCCACCCTCCTGGTTATCACCATTCCCACCACCGGTCCTGAAGGGATCATCTATCCTAAATTCACCATGTTTCTGGACTGCCCCATTCTTTTTGTGTTTGTTTTATATCTTATCGTTAATCACACGTACAAGAATGAGTCAGAAAGTATTGTTTTGAGAGTTCAGTTCATGAATGCATGAGGTTACTCCAGCTATAGCATGCTTAAGCATGTTTCTGTCACCAGTGGATGGCTACAGAAAAGCACTTCACCGTAGCATTAGGCTTCCTTCTAAAATAAATAAATGAGCTGGTGCAATCAAAACAGTGGTTTCCAAGAGGATTTGTGAGGTCAGGGTGGCAGTTACATAATTTCATGTCAACTTGATGATATATCAAAGTGTAGGGGTGGAGGTTAGCCTGTCGTTAGCCTGATGGTGACTGCTTGTAAGGGTGACCTTCTCATAAGGAGGGCCCTAAACCCTCCCCCCATCTCAATGACTTCACCTTCTTGATGGCAAGCTCCTCTGAGACCTGCCAGAGCCCTGGAGATTTTTCCACCGCCATTGGGTCCACAATACTTCGACCCAGTGACCTGTGATGCTCTGCATTCTGCATCACTGTGACTGCATGAGTCTGAAAAGGGATTTATAGACTGGTATCAGACTTATGTACTTGAGCTGGACTGGGTTGGGCTGTTTTCTTGATGTAATTCTTTTTCTTAGACATGTAGAAGTGTCACTGGGTTTGTTTCTCTAATCAAACCAACCTAGCACAATCAGTTAGGTTATCTCAGAAGTTCTGATAGCTATCTTTTGGAATTCCAAATCCTAATAGATTTTTGTCAAGGAAACAGGATAATTGTGGAGGCTTATAATGAAAAATATATAAGAACATTGATAACTGCCTTAGTGAGGCGAAGGCCAGGAAGTTGCACCAAGAAAATTTTTCTCATCATGACAATATACCTGCTGTGATAATTAAGTTTGTTACTCCAACTAGGGCCCCCCCCCAGGAACATGTAGGCAGAATTTAATCAGATCAAAGTGTGACCAAGATAAAAGCTCAACTGCACTTTTCTTTCCAGAGGGCAGACTCCACTTTCTGCTCCCTTGACCTTGGACCAGCAGCCCACAGAGATTGAAGGACCTTCAATATATTAACTGACTCAAGAAAGTGAATTTAACTGAGTCCTCCTTTCTGCTGTGTGGACTGATTAGCCATTATATTCTTTCTCATTGTATAAACAAATGTGTATGTGTGTGTGTGTCCTGGTTTTTGCTTCTCTAGAGAACCCTGCCTGACACAGCTGCTCATTCTTCAAGGGAAGCAACAGCCGTATCCTATGAGATTTCATTGGGAAATGTTTCCCCATCCACCCTACAGTCCTTGAGATTTTTTTGCTGCTGTTCCTAAAACTCAAAGATTATTTCAAGTGAACAGACTCTGAGTCCCCCAAAGATGCCTAAACTGCTATTTCAGTATGGGGTGCATCAGAGTGCACAATCACTCAGGGAAGTCTTAAAGGGAAGGAAATATCACCTTCAGGAATGTATGGACACCCAAAGACAGATGAAGCTCAGATTTTAAAAGACATTGGCAGCAAAAGGCAATGATCATGAAAATAGTTTAATGAAGTATTCGATGGTTGGCAGAATATATTTGTTGTGGAATTGTCAGAATGAAACTCCATTATAACGTGGGGGTGACTTCAGTACTAAGTAAATGGCGACTGCTAATTCTTTGGGGATGATGCTATCAACATCTATTCAAATGAGAAGATTTGGATCCACAAAAGGATAAAGCCATGGAAGAAGTCTGGAGTGCATGGTCAGTCAGTAAGACAGACCTCAGAGACACACCATCAGTTTCAACTCATGGCAACACCAGAGAGTGGAGAAGAACTTAGAGTTTCCATGGAGTTTCCAAGACCGTCTTTTGAAATTCCAAATGATAGTAGAGAGGGAAAGTTGATAGTCCCTTCTGTCTCCTTCTTTCTCCTGCTGAGTGGCTGGAAGGTACGAACCACCCACCTGTAGCAGTCCGGTCCTTACGCACTGCAGCACCAGGATGATTCCTTAATCAGAAGTAGGTACAATTGTCTATATGAATGATGTGGGACGTGTAATACCATTAGCGCGTTTTTTTAACCCCTTTATAAATGTAAGTGTGAGACGCCTGGTGTTATAGTGTGCGAAACATTGAGATGCTGACCTTAAGGTGAAGGATTGGGACCCACCTGTTGCTCCATGGGGGAAAGATGAGGCTGCCTGTACGTAGCAAGACTCAACTCTGAAACCCTGTGAGGCAGTTCTACTGTGTCCTACAGGGCCACTGTCTATAGGAATGGACTCAATAGTAGTAGAGTGCTGTTTTATTGTGTCTTAAATTTTTATTATCAATACAAGAAACCGCAGTAGCATAGTGGATTATGAGTTGGGCCGCCAACCACCAAGCCAGCAGTTCAAACCCACAGCCACTCCAGGAGGTGTTCTCCTTATAGGGGTGTAAAGTCTACAGCAATGGGTTTATTTATTTGAAAGATACCCAAAAAAAGGTGAACTCCTGAAAACACAACCCTATTTTATCATCCGGACAGCCAAGTTTCCTCCTGGCCAAGAAGAGGCATATTATTTGCGAAGATTAAAGTTTAAAGTAGCATTTGATGATATTGTTTTTTGTGTGTGTGTTGGTTTCATCTTCTTGTTAAAAAGAGAAAGCAAAAGGGGTGTGAAGTACAGGGTGAGAAAACCAACACACCTAACAGAACAGAGTGCACAAAGCTCTCCCACTGACTCAGGAAGAAAGGAATACTGCAGATATCTGAACTAATTTCATAAGATTGAGGCTTCCATGAGTGGCTAAATAGATGCAATTTCTTTTAGGGGGACAGATGGTATACTCTCCTCACTCGTGAAAAATAGATGTTCTTCTGCCATCTTAACTGGGAAGAAAAGGACCCCCTGCTCAAAAGATGGAAACAAAGACATCAATCAAGGACTGGGAAGGTCAACAAAGGTAGCTGTTCTATCTCTGCCCATTCTTAATTTGTCTTCTGGTACCTGCAAGCACCTTAGATGAGAAGCAAAAGAAAGAAAAAAGAGAGAGAGAGAGAGAGAGAGAAAGGCAAGAACTTCCACTTAATGACAAAGGTCTGATTCTGTTATGTGGTTTCCATTTATTTTTCTACTAAGGAAAAGATCACTTGTATTTTTATTTTAAGAAAGTGTTGGGTAGAAAAATTAATAGCAGGCATCTTAGTTTGAGTTAAAGGTTTTTCTTATCCACATAACCAAATAGTAACCGTCATATAAAACCTGATAAGCCTGTCAGAAACTACTCTCCCAAACCCACCTGCATGAACTCCATTCCTACTCTTTGTGAATCCCTATCCAGGGTTTCTGAGGCTGTACATCTTTTTTTTAATGATTTTACTGGGGGGTTCTTACAACTCTTATCATAATCCATACATACATACAATGTGTGAAGCACATTTGTTTCCATCATCATTTTCAAAACATTTCTTTTTACTTGAGACCTCGATATCAGCTCCTCATTTTCCCCTCCCTCTCAACCCCTTGATAATTTATAAATTATTGTTAGTTTGTCATGTCTTAGACTGTCCAATGTCTCCTTTCACCCACTTTTCTTCTGTCCATTCCCCAGGGAGGAGCATATATGTGGATCATTGCCATCAGTTCTCCCTTTCCCTACCTTTTCCTTACCCTCCTGGTATCACTACTTTCATTATTAGTCCTGAGAGGTTTATCTGTCCTGGATTCTCTGTGTTTCCGTCTCTTATCTATACCAGTGTACATTTTCTGTCCCCCCGGATTTGAAAGGAAGAATTTGGATTGTGATAGTGGGAGGGGGGTAGGGGCGGGAGCTTTAAAGAACTAGAGGAAAGTTGTATGTTTCATTGATGCTACACTTAGTCTGCACTGACTCATCTCCTTCTCAAGACTCTTCTGTAAGGGGATGTCCACGTGCCTACAGGTAGGCTTTCTGTCTCCACTTTGCACTCCGCCTCATTCACAATGATGTGACTTTTTTTCTTTTTGGTCTTTGATGCCTGATACCTGATCCTACTGACACCCCATGATCACACAAGCTGGTGTGTTTCTTCCATGTGGGCTTTGTTGCTTCTCAGCTAAATGGCCGTTTGTTTATCTCAAGCCTTTAAGACCCCAGATGCTTTATCTTCTTTAGCCAGGCCCATCAGCTTTCTTCACCACATTTGCTTATGCACCTGCTTTATCTTCAGCAATCGTGTTGGGAAGGTGAGCAACATGGACTGGGGCTGTGCTTCTTTATGGGAGCAAGATGGCCTCATCTTTCTCCCACAGAGCGACTGGTGGGCTTGAAAGAGTGCTACAGAAAAGCAAATGTATCTTATCCTGCTCGGAAGGAAGAACCACAGGTGGGCTGTTCACCATTAGGTCAGCAGTTTGAATTCACAGTTCACCAGCCACCTTTCTTCATGCAGAAGGTGAGGCTCTCTGTTCCC
>PVJH01030798.1:0-24417 GCA_004026705.1 Nesogale talazaci
TTTCATGGCCCACAAATGGCTTGTATCCCAGTTTGCAAAAACCACTGATGGAAGCAACACGATTTGGTCATTATGTAGGTAGAATCAAAATGGAAAGGTCTACTTTTATCAGATGTCAGCGGGGTAAAAATATGTGGAAAAGTTACATTCTCCAGTGATGCCCCACCCCCCAAAAAAAGAAAAAAGAAAAAATACTTTCTTTTTACTCTCCAGAATATTTTAGGTTAGTTTTCCCCAAATGTAGGCTTTTAAACAATGGAAAGCTTCTCCAACAAAGAGAAAATGAATATATTCTATGCCATTTCAACAACCTGATCCAAGGATGAGGTACAGTTTATAGATACCTAAAGAAAATGTTGTACCGTATTTGAAAACCCATATTTAAAACTAATACATTGAAGTGGGCAGGCCGAGCATTCACTTTGAAAGTTATACACCTTTACAGTTTGAACGGATTTTTGGTAGTCCAAAATCGTGATAAATTCTTTAAAACGATCACGTTAACAAGCTACTTGACGGGCCAAGCCAACGAGAATGTAAGTTACACAACCTAACCCAACACCTTTCGCTCAACTGAAGCGAGAGCGTTGCAGCAGGGAGAGATGTCTGTGATTCTAACGATCCGTAGTTGGAAACCACCAGAGGCTCCACAGAAGAAAGACTGGTCTTTCTGCTCCCCTAAGCAGGTGCAGTCTGGGAAACCCACAGGGAGCCAGCAGGAGTTAGTGTTGACTTGATGGTAATGAGTTTGGTGTTTGGGGGTTCTTTGAAAAGTAGAATCCTTGGGTAACACCAACAGTTAAGTGCTTGGCCAATAAAGGAGAGGTTGGGAGATAGAAATGGTGATTTTTCTCCCATAGAACCACAGCCAGGAAAACCCTATATAGCACAGTTTTACTCTGAAATATGAAGTCATCTTGAGAAGGCACCAGCTCCAGGGTTAATTACACCATCTCTGTTTAAAGTACTGCTTGTTTACCAGGATCGGACAAGCACAACTCACATCTGTTGCCCATGAATCCATTCTGACTCACAGTGGCCCGCCCTATAGACACAGTACAAGGACTCTTTTGCGGTCCCAGGTCATAATCAATACAGAAGCAGACTGTCATATCTTTCTGCTATGGGCAGCCTCATGGGTTTAGATTCTAAACTTCTAAACTTTAGAAGTACAGAACTTTCTGTCAGCCGCCAACCTCTTAACCACTGCTATCATCTCCTTTGCACCAGGATTTGTGATATCTAACAGAGACAGTTCACAGACAGGATGAGAGGGACAATTTTTACCCATGGATAAGTTAGATGTATGGCTTGTTGAGCCAACAATGTTTGTTAGCCTTAATACATCATTCTGATGAAACAGATTCCACCTAGGCACTTTTTTAGAGGAATACTGGGGAGTATTCCTAGAGGACTACTGTGCTTCGTCACCACAAACTCATATATTATTTTCTAAGTAATAGAACCCAATTTAATATGCACTATGCATTGCTACGTGCATAATACTATGCTACATACTGTCACGTGTACAAGGGCGCTTCAAAATGTTTGTGGAAAAAATTGCAGTTTTTTTCCCAACAACTTTCTAAAAACCCCTCTTCTGATTCTTCTAACAACTCAAGGAATTAAAATTTTATTCCTCACTTTATAAGTAGAGAAATTGGACTCCAACCAGTTAAAAAAAGTTTTCACAAACCAAAGAGGTGGGGACTGTGGAGATGAAATCTAAAGATTCCTTTCTTTCTTAACCCACTTCCCAAGATAAGGAATGTAAAAAAACCTGCACAAAATCAGGTGGCTTGATCTCAAGAGAAGTCAATTATCTAGCTTTATTCAAAAGGTTATTTGTTTCAGAGTCTTTATCAGGCTGTACATGATATACAATACGATACGCAAACAAGAACTTGAACAATAAATCTCCCCAGATGCTGAGTGCTTAGCTATTCAGACTGCCTCTCCAACCACTGTGCCCCCCTCATTTTTCCTATCCACTAATCTTTCTACCTCTGTCCACGTTTTGTTTTTCACCCCTTTCTATGGTAGCTATGGTAACACGGAAAGATACAACACAGGCGGGATATTCTCCTAAGTACCTTGAACCGTGGGACACTGCCAGCGTTTTCACCCAGAGGATACCTTGTACCCCACACGCAAAGCAGTACCAATCTCATTCCATTCCACTCATTTCCCACCTGCTCAGTAGCATCCAAGGTCAATTGTGAACCCTTTGAGACAAGTGATATATTTGTAGTCATAAACTCGCTGAAGAGTCTCTCAGTTTTTCAAAAATGCCTGAGCTAGAAACTGTTGGATTTCTGTCACCACTGCCCTTTCAACTCCTACCTAAGATGTAAGATGATTGTACAGATGACTCAAGATGGGGCAGAATTTGATGCAGCCAATATGAGTCAGATTTGACTCGACCACACTTGACAACAATAACTGAGCTTTTGTGAGAGATCATCTGTCCTTTGTTTACCTTAATCAGAGGTGATTCTAAATTGTGGCACCTCTTTTGGTTTCCCATACACTGAATATTCATCAAGGAAATTCTAACCACAATGGGACTTTTCTGAATTCCTCGGCTAAAGGGTGAATATTGAAAGATATGAGCATGGAATTGGAAAGTAGGAATGGTTCAATGTGTTGTATTTTAAAAAGAGTCTTGATTAGATTCATGAATATCTAGTTCACCCTGACAAAACTATTGATGGATTGCACGGTTATAAATCAGAGGAGATTATAAGAGAATGATCATCCTCCTGGAACACATTAAGCATGGAGGGTTTTCAGGAATGGATACAGGGTAGATTGACAAATACGTGTTCCAGGATATGTGCAAAAACAGCTAGATCATTTTTATTTTTTAGCTTTATATTTTATATGGACCTATTTGGTGTTATGGGCCATTCTTTAGCTAATAATATATTTTTAGTTTACTGACTTTTCTTTTCAAAAGTATGAACAGCTTTCTGATGGACAATAATTCTTAGACACATACTTTACTTTCAGGATGAGAAAGTTCACAGTCATCAACACCCTCAATTCAACAGTAGATACTTTGTGAGTGTCTATGTATACAAATGTATAAATTCCTCCCACAAACCTTGTCAAGTATGATTATCTCAGTCCTGACTTATGATAGAAGAAATGGAAATGGAAAGATATTAAATAAATTGCATGAGGCCACAGATTTTGCAGGTAGCAATACAGACCCACACCACCTCTGTCTCTAGTTTATGGTAGGTGATCATTCAAATGTATATATAAGGGGGAATTTGGAATTCATTCCACCAGGTCAGATGCTCAATCAAGCTTTCCATTTAGAAGTTCTGAAAAGATTGCTTAAGAATGTATGACAAAAAAAAAAAAGCCCAATTTTTGGCAGATGGGAACTGGTTTTGCCAGCACAACAATGTACCTGCTCATACAACCATCTCTTCAGTACATGAGTCTCTGGCAAAAAAAAAAAAAAAGAACAGTATGTTTCTCAAGACCACACATCTTACTCACCTGGACTCCCTCCAGTGTTCCCTTTTTTGTTTTGGTGAATGTAGAGGGTCATGAAAGAACAGCAATAGAAGAGATGAAATAGAAGAGGTGAGAGAAACACAAGCAAACAGGGAAGTGCTATCAGCTATCCAAAAAGATGAGTTTGAAAAATCTTTCCAAGAACATAATCTCAGATTTGACAAAGTATAATGGAAAGGTGATAAGGCTGTTTTGTAAAACAACAACAAAAAAATACATTGCATTGAAACATTTTTTTGATTTTTTTGGGGGGGAAAGGTTTCCCTCATACTAGAAGAATTTCTACTGCTCATAAGGTTGCACAAACTACTAACCTAAGTTAGAAGATCTCACACACACACACACACACACACACACACACAAACCCCTCCTCCAAAGTGGCAACCATGAAAGAAAGTCTTGGTGATCTCCCTTGTAAAGATTATAGCAAGAAAAAAAATAGGATTACAGCAAGAGAATCATATGAGTTAATTCAACTCTTCAATACTTGGGGTCACCATGAAATGGAAAGAACTTCATGAAAACGAGTTTGTTTGAAAGCTCTCCTTCGAAACCATCTTTGAATGTCTTCCTCTGAGTTTGAAGACCTCTCTGCTCTGTTTCTTAGTCCGTCAGCATCCTGCTCAACACAAATTCATTTCTAGCTTAGTCAATTGAGTATTTTTCTTCTTAGCGGTACCCTGGTTCCTTCTGATTCGACCTGCTATCTTAACTACCCCACGTTGGCACTGCCTAGTTTTGAGTAAACCCCAAGCCTCCTGGTTACTCACTGCAAACAACGAAAGCCCAGGAAGCAATTGGACTGTCTTCACTCAAAGCTAGAGTAATCAAACTCCCATTCTCATTGTTCCTTGGTGAGCCTTTAACACATGTCAACCCAACCATCTGTAAAGTTATATCCTAAATTTATATACCCTTCAATTATATTCAAATCTTATACATTTCAACTCACTAAAACTTATTAGGAAACAAAAAAAAGGTCAAACTGTGAAGCTATTATTTCTTGACACACCTTCAAGCTAGGTTTATATATTTCTGAAGGCAGTATTTTCATTTCTCAAATCCTTTGCTGAAAAATCCTGAGCTCTTTAACTTGTCCCGTATCGAAACAGTTGTTTGAGCATCCTTGATGGACACGAGTTATTTTCATTTTCATGTTCTTGTAATTTGGGGAGGGAGAAAGAGAGGAGGCTTTCTGCTTCTGTAACAGTTATAGTCTCAGGGACTCACAGAGCAGTCTTAATCTTGCTGGCAGTAAATTTGTTTTCTTGGTTTGGTTTGGGAGGGAGGGGGGAGGGGGCCAAGAATTTGAAGGGGAAACATCGAGACTTTAGGGTGGATGGGGTGATGCTTCCCAAGAAAACTCTTATAGAATAATTCAGGCTTCCTGTGGCAGTCATCTGCTTATGTTAATTTTATACTTGAAATGTAGGGGTGGAGTCTGGCCTGTTAATCAGGAGAAAGCCATTGAGTAGCTGATGAGGCCTGTGTGTGGGCACGGCTTTCACCTGAGACTCCAGGGAAATATCGCGGTATTTCCCTCGTGAAGATGAGAAGCTATCTTCCCCAGTTGTTGGGAGTTAGTTTCAGAGATGATTAACCACAGGCAACACAAGATGAAGCCTCCGAGAAGCTGGAAGAGCCAGCGGAGAGACCACTCGGCTTTGCCCTGATGAAGACAGACCTCTGAAGCTGGAGTGGCATGCTGTTGATGGACCTGAGCCCTGGAAGCAGTAGCCACGGGGAGACCCCTGCCAGTGCCAGAATTCTGCACCCACTGACCTGTGACTTCCTGAGTCGGAAGCAGACTTTGGGCATATGGGTTAATATTGGACGTATGACTTTGCACTGGACTGGATTGGGATGCCTTCTTAGTGTCACATTTCTTTTTTATATAAACCCTTTCCTTATACCTATATGCGTGTCTCTGAAATTTGTTCCTCTAGTCTACCCAGACTAACTCACTTCCCCTGAAGTATAAGCAGTTATTTTGGTGTAATAGAGAGAACAATTCTTGGCCCAAATTTCCTAGTGTTTTCTCATTTCTCACTTTTCAATTTTCTAAAGCATAGTCATAATATGCACCCATGATCATCCTATGTTTTTAGAGGGTATTTTTCAAGAATATTCTTTGAGGAGAACTTCAAGAATGATGGTGAACTAGCTAGGCATACTACACAGACCCACTAAAGCAGTGGTTCCTGAAGCAGGCGATCAAAACAGATGTTTACCCTTTCTCCTGGATTATGGGATATAGTACAAAAGTTTTAATTGCTAGGGTATTGCCAAGAAATTTTTCTTTTCCTGAAAAGGACAGGGTAAGGAAAATGCATCTGGGAACCTTTGCATGAGAGATGACATGAAATAGATATGGATAATTCTGAAGCCCTGAACTTCACAAGAAAGGGTAGAAAAGTAGACTGAATGCCAGTGAGGAGAAAGCACTGATCAAAATTGGCGAAAGAGGAGACAGTGAGTTGCCAGCTAGTCTAATGTACTGTAGTGATCTTGAACTCTTCCAAGCAATGTTTGATCAAGGCAGCCACTTGACACACTGGTGTCTGGAGACAATAAAACAATTAAATTCATATATGAGAGAGAGGTGGGGGAGAGAGAGGGAATGGATCACAGTGATCTACATTTAGCCCTCTCCCAGAGAGACAGACAACAGAAAAGAAAGTGAAGGGAGACATTGGTCAATGTAAGACATGAAAAATAATATTAATTTAAAATGTATAAAGAATTCATGAAGGAGGGGGGAGAGGAATATGAAGAGCTGATATCAAGAGTTCAAGTAGAAAGAAAATGTTTTTAAATGATCATGGCAACATATGTACAAATGTGCTTGACACAATGGATGTATGCATAGATTGTGATAAGAGCTGTATGAGCCACCTGTAAAATGATTTTTTAATTATTAAATTGTCTTTTCTTGGTGTTTGCTTCCTTTCTCCTACTTGTTAGGATGAGAAGCTATCTTCCCAGTTGCTGGGAGTTAGTCTCTGAGACAACAAACTACAGACAAGACAAGATGGCAGCATCCGAGAAGCTGAAAGAGCCAGAGGAGAAGCCACACAGCCTTACCCTGATGGAACCAGACCTCTGAAGCTGGAGAAGCTACATGGCGATCCCTGCCAGCGCTGAGTTGATTCTAACACCACTGGATGCTGTGGATGGACACTGAGCTCTGGAAGTGAGGAGCCATGAGGAGACCCCTGCCAGCACCGGGACTCTGCACCCAATGGCCTGTGACTTCATGAATCAGATGGAGACTTTATAGACTGGTATCGGGCATATGGGCTAATATTGGATTTATGACTTTGTACTGGACTGGGTTGGGATGCTTTCTCAATGCCCCTGAATATAAACCCTTTCCTTACATATGTATGCCTGTCTATGAGTTTGTTTCTCTTGTCTACCCAGACTGACACACTCAACTATCAAAAAATACAGTATCTGGGGTCTTAAAGATCTGAAGTTAAACCGCTTTCTGGCAGAGAAGCAACTAGCCTACATGGAAGAAGCACACCAGTCTGTGCGATCATGAGGTGAGAACAGGATCGGATAACAAGTACCAGAAGACCCAAGCAAATAAACAAGCAAACAAACAGATCCATAGTGTTGAAAACAGGGATTGGGGTGGGGCGGGCAGTGGAGGGTGTCAGAGCAGAGACCCTACTAGATGGAGGGGGAGCCAAATAATTTTCCAAAACTCACATTAAAGGAAGGCAAAATACAGTAAAAAGGCACTTGGTACAAAATATTAGAGTTGGAGGAAAACATAGGGTACAAGAGGCAAAGGCTAGAGAAGTAAGCAGTGTTGTATACACAACTGCACAGTAATGGTAACTTACCAGAAGATGAAGATGTGTGGACAGATACATAAGATGAACAATTGTGAGAAAAAGAGACAAAACCCAGGAATATATGTAAAGTTGACAGAAGATGTTTGTAAATGGGTCTCTGCTTTTGTTGTAACTATACCCAGATATACAGGAGGTAAAATTATGAAAACTTCTAAGACATAACCAGCACCTTGAGGGAATGGGTCACTGGACCTAGAGATCAAGACCATAGTCTCAGGTAACATCAAAGTCAATAAACATAATATAGTCGACAGCCTGCATCTGACTTTAGTGATTAATGACTAGAAGCTTAAAAGCTAGTTAGTGCAGTGATGCCCCCCCCCAAAAAAGCTAGTTAGCAATTTATTATTTTAAGATAATAATAATTTATAAATTATCAAAAGTTTGTGAGGGTGAAAGGGTGGGGAGGGAAGGGAAAATGAGCTGATATTGAAGGCACAAGTAAAAAGAAAATACTTTGAGAACAATGATAGCAAATTTGCAAATGTGTTTGACACAATGAATCTATGTCTGGATTGTGATAAGAGTTGTATGAGCCCCCAAGAAAATGACTTTTTTAAAAAGCTAGTTAGCAACCACCTAAAGTGCAACTGTTGGTCTTTCCTTGTACACATGATCGATTGATGACAACCAAATACACAAGAAAACTCTTAGTTCAGTTGATTAAATAGACCATGTTAATATGTATTATCTACAATGATGGGACCCAGGTACCAGTATCAACTATGCAGAAAAGGATAGCATTAGAAGATTTTCTAGTGTGGGAGAAAATTATGGTGCAAAATTTAAAATCATGAAGGAGAACAGACTTGCTGATCACCGAGAGGTGGGTGGAACTCCTGAAACTTTGCTCCTTGGTTACTCTGGGGATTCTGTCACCTCCTTGGCTCAATTTCCAGTCAAGTAATAATACTATTGAACTGTGCACATGGTAGTATAATTACCCATTTGGAATTAATGGGAATTGACTGAAGAGCAAAGCGCAGAAAGCTTAAAAAAGAAGTAGGAATTAGGACAGTCACCAGTCTGGGGTCAATTTGAGGACTAAGAGTGTTTGGGTGGAGTCTATCTGGTCAATTTGGTGATAGCCAAGGAGACCTCTGTGTAGACATGGCTTTCTCCTGAGAATTCTGAGAAATCTGGTTGTAAGTCTCTCACCCCTTGGAGGTGAGAGGTGCACCCACTGGCCTGTGATTGTCCTGGTGTCATTGCATGTAATTTGTGAGTCTGAAGAGGACTTATGGATTGGTATCGGACATATGGGCTAATATCGAACTTATGACCTTGACTAGACTGGGTTGGTATGTCTTTCTCAAAGTTCCATTGCTTTTGTGTATAAACCTCTCCCTTGTATACATATGTGTGTCTGTGGATTTGTTTCTCTAGTCTACCCAGACTAACACAGACAGGAAACAAAAGGAGATGGTGGGAGGGGTGTTGTTACATTGAAAAGATTCCCATCAACAATGAGGAGAACTTAGAGATCCTGGGGGTGTTGAAGCAACAACAACCTACCTGAGAGGAATTATTAAGAGGCAGAAGAAGGACAAGCATAGTGGTTGGGCAGGAGGAAGGTAAAAGGAAGCAGCGGGAAGAACTAGGAAGCAAAGCCATGGATAGAGGTATAAACATAGGTGTGTACCTCTGTAAATACATTAATTCATAAAAATGAAGTATGATCCTATGTACATATATTCAAATGGCAATACATTAAGATAGTGGACCAATTTGTGGCCTCTACTCAAGCCTTTCCTCCATACAAAAAGCATTTCATTCTAACAACCTAGGTTTCTGTGATGCTCACTCTCCTGGCATGATTGCTGAAGGCAAAATGGGTGCAAAAGCAAACGTGGTGAAGACAGCTGATGGTGTCTAGCTATCAAAAGATACAGTGTCTGGGGTCTTAATGGTCTGAAGTTAAACAAGCTACCATCTAGCAGAGAAGCATCTAGCCCACATAGAAGAAGCACACCAGTCTGTGTGGACAGGATCAGATAACAAGCATCAGAATACCCCAAACAAAGTAAAAAAACAAGCAAAAAAACAATATTTTTTTTGAGATTGTTGAGAATATTGTTGAGAATGAGGGAAGTCAGAGCAGAAAACCAAACCCCATCTATAGACAATGGGACATCCACCTGGCAGAAGGGACACAACCAGGGTACAGTATAGCACCAATGAAATACACAATATTCCTATGGTTCGGTGAAACTTTCTCACCCCTCCACTATTTTGGTCCCAGTCCTCCTTTCACTGCTGGCTAGACTGGAGTGTGTACACAGATACAGATAAGAGATAAGGGCTCACAATCCAGAGAATCCAGGAATAGGAATGGGAGTAGTAATACCAGAAGGGTAGGCAGAAGGTGAGGAGAAGACAGGAGGCAAGGGGAACTGATTACAATGATTAACACATAAACACACACACACAACCCAGGGGAATGAATAACAGAAACCATGGGTAGGGACAGAGGTCAGTGTAACATATGAAAATAAAGATAATCTATAATTTATCAAGGGGTTATGAGGTACAGTGGTGGGGGGGGGAGACAAGGAACCAATACCAAGTGCTCAAATAGAAAGTAAATGTGCAGAGAATAATGATAGTGACATGTGTACAAATATGCTTGATACAATTGATGCTTGTTAAAAAGTTGTTAGAGTCCTCAGTGTGTGTCCATCCATGGGAGTGTGAGCACGTGAAATGACCTGGGCACAGGCAGGTGTGAATGAACCCCAAATATTTTCATAGTCCCTCAATGTAATCAGAAGGAGATCTTCTAGGAATCACTGTGCACACACAAAAAAAGATCTGGTTATTGATGAATAGGGTGTGTAAATAAAATAGCCATTTAAAATGAAATAAACATTCTAATGAATGAGATGGAACAGAATGAATGTGTATGAATCATTCAATGTAACAATAACCATGTATTTGGTAAAAGTTCATTCAATTCACAATAAAAATCTTAAAGAGAGGAAAAAAACAAAGACTATTCTTTGGCATCCCACAATGCAGTCACCATTGCTTTCTCTGCTGATTTTACTTAATGATTTTTCTAGTCATTAAAAGACACTGCAGCAAAACTAAACCAAGTGTATTTCTGAGATAACTTGCCTGAAGCAATCCACTGATCATTAAGCTATATTTAAACATATTTGCTTGCAATAAAACTGCATATAGATGAACTGGAGCCTTAGTAGCAATACTTTTTGACTTACTTTTTACTTGTAGAGCAATAAGTTTCAATACAGTAGGAGATGGCATTACATTTTATCAATCATTTTCAATATGGTGTCACAGGTGGAATTACAATTCCAACCTCCTTTTTTGCCTTTTAACTTTAAACACAGTTTCTACACACCCAGCTGCTCTCCTTTTCATTTGTGCATTCTGCCAAGTATTAATTATCTTTTACAGAAATAATTAAAGAAGTTGTTTTCTTGTGCAGAATGATGACCCATATTTGACAAACAAGCATGAGCAAAGACACAGCATGGGTAATAAAAATATAACTCCTAAAAGTCTTCAATCAAATCATAAACATAGAAAGAAGCCAAGTAACTCCTGAAAAGAGTCCAGGCATATCTTGGAGAAATTTACTTATAGCCTGGTTATACCGAGAAGAAACAAAGACAAAAGATCTATTTCCCTCATTGTGTGTACCTGCTAAAGAGTCTAACTTGAATCAGATAGATAGTCATTTCTCTGGTGTTTAAAAGAGATTTGTAATCAAGTACTATACAGACATTAATTAAATCCCAATTTCAATCTGTACTGGGACACAATTCTCTAGAAGTCATAAATAAATGAGTACCGTTCTAAATAGATTAACTGAACTCCACTGCAAGGGAAAGCAAGAGTCCTGGAATTTAGATATAAGCAATGTGAATTATCTCTTTCCAGCAAAGAGGAAAGACAAAAGGAACATTCTATTAAAGATCACGGAGTTTCAGAGATTGCAGTCTAATCATCAAGGTCTTTCACAGCATAATCATTTATGTTGCTTGAAGACGCTCAAAGAAGCAGATATCCCACTGATGAGGAAACACCTGTGTTCAGGAAAAAGAGGCCATTATGATTGTCCACCTAGATAATCATGAGTAAAGCTCGAGATAAAAATAAAACAAGTAAATCCCATTAAAACAGAACTGATTGGCAAGGTTCCAAGCTACCCATACAAGGTCAACAAACAAATGTCAATGACTTGATAGCAAAAATATAAAGTCCCAAATTGAAATTTTTTTTTTCATTTAAAAATCTCACCCAAGAAAATAATATATAGTATGACTCTATCAAAGCAAGTATAACATCCATATTCTGAAAATTTTAAAATACTGATAAAAAGTAAAAAAGACCTACATAAGTGGAGAAATATATGGTGCACATGGATTGGAATATTCAATGTTATAAAGATGTCAACTCTCCCAAATAGATCTATAGTTTTAATACTGTTTGCATAAAAACAGCAACAATATTTTAAACACACACAAAATCATCTACTTAAGATTCATATAAACAGACAGAAGCCCTAGAGTAGTTTCAACAACCTTGCTAAAGGAATATCTAAGGCAGCCATCCTCAAACTGTGGCCCACAGGACACATGTGGCCCACCAAGGACATTTATTCGGCCCACTGGGTGTTTTTGTCATCGCTGCCTGTCGTGCTTAGCTGCCCGCTCAACCTGGGTCGGCAGTGAATTTGCTCATAGTTGTTTGTTTGTTTGTTTGTTTGTTTTTAACTTTAATCTGGTGAGGGACAGTGAACTGCCCCCTGTTTAAGAAGTTTGAGGATTCCTTAGAGTTAGCATTGTGTAACTACAGTGTTTCAAAGAACATGATATCAGTGAAGTGGAAACTATATAGATCAATGGAATAGAGAATCCAAAACTCAATGATCAAATTTTTTTATCACAGTAAAAGAAATGAAACAAAAAATTGTCATTCTGAACAGTAAGTGTGCAATTCATAAAGTTAACTAGAATCACCACATTGTGTATTCACTACCACTTTATTTCCAAAGTTGTTGTCACCTCAAACAGAATTTCAGAATTATTAAGCAATAATTCACCATCCTCCCATCCTAATCCCCAGCAATCACCAATATTCCTTGGCCTCAACTACAGATAGTTCATAGACGTCAAATCATACAATTAAGTATTTGTCCTCTTTTGCCTGCCTTTACTTAATGTAATAAAGTTTCATCCATTTTGTAGCATGGGTCAGAACTTCATTTCTTTTGCATGCTGAATAGTATTTCATTCTGTGAGTGAGTGGGGGTGTCCACCTTTAAAAGTATTGCTACAAAATTATAGACATTTTTACTAAACAAAAATATCAAAATGTGAAGCTGCTGCTTCTCAAAATATCTCCCATCTATGTCTATACATTTCTGGAGTCGATGGTTCCTCAAAAAATTTTGTTTAATTTATATCATCTCAAATTGTGTTCCTTTCCAAAGTTCTTTGAGAGTAGGAAAGCAAAAAAAAAAAATAAAATAAAAGAAGAAGAAGAGGAAGAAGAATTCTAAAGGTATAATGTCAAGAGTGTAGGGTGAGTGGTTTCCCATTCAAATTCTCATAGGACAGCTCTTATTATCATGGGGAAATGAGCAGTTGCACTGTTGTGATGGAAGAAAATCCCTTGGTGTGTGTAATCTTGCTGATTTCATTTCTCACCAACATAATTTTCTGTTTTCTGAAAGCTTTTTCCTAATAAGCTTCCATGAACTTCCTGAATCCTTGAAGAAGATCCATCAAGATTACCCCTATCAAATCCAAAAGATGGTCATCCGAACCTTTGGAGCTGACGCCTCAGTTTTGAATTTAATTGGCCCAACATAGCCCCTCAGAAACCATTATTTTGATTTGAGCTTTTTTGTGGGAATCCTAACGCAAGTGTAGCCCTGAAAGAACTTGTTTGTAGTCTTCCACAGATGTCAGAGATAGCTGTAAGCACTACAGGTTTAGAATGAACCCATGCAGGTATGAAACAGAATCTGAACAGCAGTGTATCTCACTTACTTTCTGTGTTAGTCTGGGTAGACTGGAGAAACAAATCCACAGACACTCATATGTAGATAAGAGAGTTTTATATAAAGGATAAGTGTACATTAAGAAAACATCCCTACTCCCCACTCCATGATGCCCAATCCCTTAAGTCCAACATTAGTCATGGGTCCAACACCAATCTACAAAGTCTTCCTCAATCTCACAAAACAGTCAGGAGGACATTAAGGAGGAAAGCTGAATCAGGCCTGCATCAGAGTAGGTTCATGTGGCTTCTCCTCAGGGATTTCTTGCAGAAAGTGAGTCTTGCAAGCTAAGGCAGAGAACTGGCAAAGGCGGGTACACAATAAATCTTAACTATCTCACCCTCATATATACCACATTTCCTTATCAATTGACAAATTGTTAAAATAAATAATACAATGGAATCTGATACATTCACAATTTTACACAGCCACCATATCTATCTAACTTTAAAACATTTGTATCTAACTTTAAAACATTTCTACCAATCCATGTTTTGGAGGCTCATACTTTATTCCCCTTTTAAGGCTAACGACTATTCCATTGCATGAATCTACCACATTTTGTATATCAATCCATCTGTTTATGGATATTTGGAACATTTCCACTTTCCAACATTGCTGTTGTGGTTTTCATATTGAATAGTGAATTATGACTAGTACAACATTTCATATCTTGTAACATGAACATGAGCATATGTGCACTTGTTTGAGTCCCTTGTTCCAATCGTTTGCGTATATCTAGGGGTAGAATTATTTGTCTATCTGGCCTTCCTAAGGATCCTGGGTAGCATACTCGGTTACGTGTTGGTCTGCTAACCAAAGTGTCTGCAGTGGGAAACCACCAGCTGCTCTGTGGGGCAAGATGTGACTTTGTACAGATATTTATTTTGAAAGACAGTCTTGGAAACTACAGGGACAGATGTACTTTGTCCTATCTAGGGTCACCATGAGTCAGAAAGGACTTCATGGTAGTGAGTTTGGTTTTCTGTGTGGCAGTTCTAGTTTCCATTCTTTGAGCCACCACTCAACTGTTCTGCATGTCTCATCAGCAACTCACAAGGGTTCCATTTTCTCTACATTTTAACCAGCACTTGTTATGTTTTGTTTTTCTAGAAGGCATAATCAGCTGACTTTGAGAAAAGTACAAACAGTTCAACAGAGAATATATATATATATTCACTAAATTATATATATATATATATATATATTGTTGGGACACCTGGAAATCCACATGTGACAAGATGAACCTTGACATAAACCTCAAACCATATAGACATATTGACTCAAATCAATTACAAGTAAAATGTGGATTATAAAACTGAAAAACCTTTTCAAGGAAAAACAGACGGATAAAAATGTCAAGACCCAGGCTTTATAAAAAAGACCTAGGCTTATGCAAGAAGCTCTTAGACTTGATACAAAAAGCACAGTCCATAAAGTAGATATTAATAAACCAAATTTCATTTAAAATGTAGATGTTTCATCTGTGAAAGATCTTATGAAAAGGATACAAAGATTGGAAACACACTTGGAGAAAATACATTCAAGACACAAGTAAATAAATAAACAGGAAGTAGGGAACTGCTCTGCACATTCAATATGATAGAGATTATATGAGCCTACAGATTAGATAAAATCTTACAATTAAATATATACATACATACATATAAAACTCAAATAACAGTATAGATGATTATATAGATGCTAACATATGGCGTTCTAGATATTACTTTTTGTTTTTTAATCTGTTAGGGTTCTCTAGAGAAATAAAACCAGGATACCAGTAACTGTCTTTATATATTTATATAGATAGGATATATAAGATAAGAAATAAACAGTTAACTAATCTATAAAGCAGTACAAATGGTTTGGTGCAACTCACTTGTGTGAAACAGCGAGTAGACTGGCAGTCCTTGGAGTCTTGAGGGCCACCGAGTAGTCCTCTGTAGAGCAATTCAGGCTATCTGACCACAAGCAGCAAAGAGCAAAGCAGGTCACCAACATTCAGACAGATGACAGAGTCCAATAGTCCCCAGCTCAAAAGATATATATTCCAGGAGCTTGGTGATTATAGCCTTGAAAACACAATGAGATTTATTTTTTTTAATTCATAGAACTGAGATTCAAGATAATCCAAATAATGTCCCCATCTCTTCAATGGTCCATCATCCATCTTTTAGCACAAGTGCACAAATTTTGTCCACATTTTTGTCTGTTTGGGAAGTTAATGGATGTCCAAAATGAGGTTTGTCATCAATCAACATTCACCTTTTCTGAAAGGAGAAAACCACTCAAACACTTGAGTATTTCCCATAGTGCTGTCCTTGTAAAGTGTGTTGCACATCACAAGTTTCTGTGATCTTTTTCCCTAAGCAGGAAACAAAATTTCACAGCCACACACTGTTCTCATAAATCAACCTTCACACACACACACACACACACACACACACACACACACACACACACAAAACCAAAAACAGGCTCAAGTGAAACTGTGTTTATGAAAAAATTCACTGTGACCAGAGAGAACCTTCCCAGATGATCCCACTGGGTGCGCTAACTCAAACCAGGCTTCTCAATGCTCTCCCAATCAGAAAAATGTACACAGTGCAACTCCACCCAGTTGAGTCATATCTGTTTGTGTGTGTTGGGGGGGAGGGGACTATACCCCTGTATGAAGCAAGAAAGACTTTATCAAGGCTAAATTCCAGAACTCACAATTTGAATAATGCCAGGAAGACTAAATCCTATAGCAAACTATGACGCACCAAAAAAATGAAAGGAAAAAATAAATAAGTCTAATAATAAACTAACATGAACACCAATGTAATGAAAGAAAATGACTTTTAAAAGCATTGCCCGAGCAAAGGGAATGATGATTATCTAATGAAAGAAAATGGCTTTTAAAAGTATTGCATGAGCAAAGGGAATGATGATTATGTTAATATGCCATATTAATTGGGAACATCGGTTCTGGCTTTATTTCCACAGTCACTGTTAAGAGGATTCATTGCCAGATTCTCTGTTAAGGGAAATACATCCCTAGACTTCAAAGGATAGAACAAATAGATGACAAGGGAAGAAAGCTCAGTTTTCATTTATCCCTACACTCATTCATCCAACAAATATTAGGCTACAGTAGCCTACAGTGTGCTGTGCAGTATGTAAGGAGTACGAAAGTGACATGAAAAAGCATGGAGAACACATACATGACAAAAATATAAATGTGTGCAAAATCAGGTAGAATTTCTTTTCTCAAGAAATTCACCACCTAGTATAGGAAACATTAATTCATCTGTCTCCCTAACAAGTGTAACAATTTATTTCTGAATAACTGTGAAGGGGAACGATATATTAACGTCAAAACAAAACAAAACTCACTGCCACCCAGTAATTCTGACCCCGAGCCACCCTGTGGGAGAGAGTAGAACTGCCTGAGTGGACTATGTGAGAGCCTCGTCTTTTCCCACCACGTGGACCATGGTGGAGAACTGGCGACCTTTTGTTTAACAGCCCAAGGTGCAAGATTTGCTTTAAAAGTCTGGAGCAATCAAGTCAATGCCAACTCCTGGCAGTACTGGGTGCTGCAAAATAGAACTGAGCTGTGATTTTCTTGGCTGTAGAATTAGTCATGGAAACTCATAGCAGTTCCACCCAGTCCTATAGGATCGCTGTGAGTGAGTCTTGACTCAATGGCAGCCAATTTGGAAATTTTTTTTTAATTTATCATTTTATTGGATGCTCATACATCGCTTTTCATCATATGTAGTTCAATACATAGTTACATACACTGTGCCAATCACCACCACTTGCCTGTCCTCATCGACATTCTCCCAACATCTGCCCCTCCACTTGAGCCCTTGATATGGGCCCCCCCTTCCTTTCCCCTCCAACCCAGTCCTCATTACTCTGCAATCATTATTGTTCTGTCATATCTTACACTGCCCGACATCTCCCCCTGCCCACTTCTCCCTGTGTCTGCCCTCCAGATAGGAGACAGTCTGCAGATCCCCATAGCTGGCTTCCTCTCTCCACTCCACCGTCCCTCCACCCATCCAGCAACTTCACTCCCATCACTGACCTCGAGGGGTCCATCCACCCCGTGTTCTCTCATTTCCAGTTCCCACCTCCACAAGTGCACCTCCTCCAGTCCAGCTGGAACTGCAGGGCAGATTTGGGGCTGTGAAGGTTGGAGGGAGGAAACCTTCAGGAAATAGAGGAAGGGTTTATGCTTCATTGCTACCTCCCTGGCCCATCTCTCTCCTGTGAATCCTCTATAAGGGGTTGTCCACTTGCCCACAAATGGGCTTTGGGTTCCCACCCTGCTCTCCCCCTCATTCTTACAGATTTATTCCTTGTTCTTTGATGTTTGATGTCTGCTCCCTTCGACTCCTCGTGATCACACAAGTTGGTGCACTTCTTCTATGTGGGCTTTGCTGTTTCTGCACTGGATGGTGATTTGTTCACCTTCTAGTCTTTAAGACCCCAGTTGCTTTATCGTTTGATGACTGGGAGCCATCAGTTTCCTCAGCTCCATCTGCCTCTGCACCCTTTTCTCCTCATCGATCATGACAAGACGGTGGGCATTTGGAACTTTTATGGAAGTGGATAGCAAGAGCTTTCTTCTGTGGCATAGCTAGATGGGTTCACACTACCAACTTTAAGGGTTGCAATCCAGTACTAACCAGTGGTGCCACCCAGCTATGTAAGAAGTGAATGAATGTGTGGAGATGTTGTTGAGAAAAGGTTTCCTTTGAGATTTGGGTTTGAGGTGAACAAGTTATGTTCACATGTTAAACAAAGGCCAATATAGCTGGACAGAGAGATTAAAGTAGAGTGATATGAAGAAGGTTGCAGAGACTGGCAGAGTTAGTCTAAACAGGACTTGCTAGCTGTGATGGGTAGGTTTGTTATGCCAACATGGCCACAGAAGATTGGTGGGTCTGTTGTGAAGGTATGGCCAATGAACACACAAGATGAATTGGAGGGCAGAGATAGGAAGGGTTCGGCAAGTTCTGCCCTCTCTCTTGCTTCCAGATCTTCAGACCAGAGAGCTGCCTTGTTCGTCCTGTGCCTCGACTTCCGAGCAACACTACCCATGGGACACCTAATCGTGGACTGTGTTGCTGTGAGTTGAGGTGCCTTCAAGCCCTACTTTGCCACGCTCCTGGGGATATACATCTCTTGAGCTGGGGACTGTTGGACTCTGTCATCTGGCTGACTGTTGGCGATCTGCTCTGCTGTTTGCTGCCTGTGACCAGATAGCCTACAGAGGACTGACTACTCAGCAGCCCTCAAGACTTGAAGGACTGCCTGTCTTCTAGCTGCATCACGCAAGTGAGTTGCACCGAGCAATCTGTACTGCTTTATAGATCGTTAACTGCTTCTTTCTTATCTTATACACCTTTCTCTATATATAAATATATAAAAAGAATTAGTAGTGTTCTGATTTTTATCTCTCTAAGAGAACCCTGCCTGATGCACTAGCTCATGGTCATGATTGAAACTTTCAGGTTGGAACAAAAGGGATGAATTCATTGGATGACATAATCAGAATCATATTTCAAAAACTGATATCTTAGGATAACGAACCAACCCCCATTCCATCTTCAGGAGCATTCTAGAGGAGTTTTAGATTCAATAGTCAAACAGCACATCGATGTTACCATTTAGTAAAAGGCCAATTAATCAGAAAGACAGGAATTATGATTTCTTTTCCCTTTTTTGGATCTATAGACTAAAGATGCAAACTATAAGACATCTAGGTCATCAATTCCAAGAAGACAAAACAAACTGGCAAATGCATTTGCTTGTAAAAATAAAATAAATCACATCCACCTATATTCAGGTGCCCAACTAGGGCAATAATATATTAATCGAGGTGAGAAAGAAATAAAGCTTTAAGTAGTGTGGGAGATGTAGAGATCCCAAGAAGGGGAAATTATAGGAAGTAATTTTTAGGAGGCATTAGCTTAAGTGATTGGGTATTGGGAAGTGAGGTCCCCATGACTATTCCAAGGTTCTGATTTACAGAACTGACCAGATGGTGGCGCCCTTCTCTCAGGTAAGAAAGAGCAAAGTGGCCCACTGTTGGGGCTGGAAGTCATGGGTGCCAGAGTTATTTGAAATACGCGTGAGATAGCCAAGTGAAAGCTTCAAAATAGCTGTTGGATATATACTTTCGGCACTCAGAGCCAAGATTCCAATAAGGAAGATGAGATGCCAAGAAACCCATGTGTTGATCTTAAGGCATTAAAGATATCCCCAAGTGGTGTCTCCCTATTTCTATACTGCTTCAGCTACTAAAGGAACTCTGGGGGGTGGTGCTTCTGTGTGGGGCTGCAATTCCCAGAGTCGGCAGGTGGGTGGGAACCACCAACAAGAAAGACTGGGCTTTCTACTCCTGTAAATAGTTCGTCTCACAGACTAGCAGGGGATTGCTCTGAGTCCGCACTGAAGAGATGACTGCAACATTGGCTTGGGTCACCTACTATGAGAAAACGTCGATGTAATATTGCCTTTCTGTTTCCTAATCCTCTTGGCATCACAGAGAAAATTATTAAGTACTTTAAAAGACATAGATATATAATTAGAAAGAAGAAAGGCTAACTCCAAAGTTCAGTGTCACAGGACTCAAAAAGGATGAGGAAGAGGACTTTTTGTGACTTTTCCAAAAAGAAAACAACGCATACTGGGGACCAGAACTGGCCAAAGTGTAGTCAAATGGATCCTGCCCATTTTATTTAAAGAATTATTATTAAAATGGGGTTGACTCACAACGAGCTACTTTCTCATCACCGTTAGAATGGCAATGATTAAAAAAAAAAAAAAAGGAAAACAAAAGTTTTGGAATGGGAGGTGAAGAACCTGGAATCTTCATCCATTGAAAATGCCCCATGGTATAGGCGCAGTGGAGATTACATCAGAAGAAAAATTATAGAACCATATTTGAACAGATCCATTGAGCATCTTGTCCAATCTTCATGCAGGAGTCCCCCAGAAAATATTGCCCAATAGGTAACCACTTCAGCATGTGACCCACTCAAGAGGAAGATGATGCGGTACCTTGACAACAGCTGGATTTTCCAGAACTTGAGGCTTATTCTTTATGGAACGCGAATACATCTCCTTAGAGCTTTTCTGAAAGCAAAGAGTTGATCACTTAAACCGAGAAGAATATGAGCTCTTTTCTCTTTCATATAAGAAGTTCCTGGGTAGTCTGAAAGCAGCTACCACAATCTTTACAAACTGGGTTTTCCAGGATAAACGCCAGTCTGGATCCTTTTTATTCTACTCTTGGTCTTTTGTTGTTATTGTTGATGTCACTCTCCCTTCTTTAAGCAAATTTTCTACATGTCAGTGTCATTTTGCAACGGAAGCAGAAAATATTAATACACTATTATGATCTGAATGTTAGAGGAGAAAACAGAACATCAGCTTCCTTGTCTGCAGTTTGCGCTTCGGCTAATGGCATTGGCAGGGACATTGCCTTTGTCACAGCCACATAGCTCTGAACATAATCAATTGAAGAACCAGTTTTATTTAAACACATGCTGTCATTATATTGCCACTCTCTGTTTGGATTTTAGAGCACAGAACAAGGAATTAGGTCCCTGAATACTCCGGAATCCAATTGGGACAAACTCAATGGCTTAAAAGAGTAGAAATTTATTCTCCAACATTGCTGGATGACAGAAAAATTAGAGCTTCACTCCTTTGGGAGGTTATCGAGGAAACCTCATTTCTTTCTCTTCTGCCTTCTGGAGTCTGCTATGATTCCTTACCTTGTGGCTGCATCACATTTTCTGCTTCAGTTTCAGTTTTCCTTCTTTGGGTCTGTCTGACTCTGTTTCAAAACATGAACAATTTCTGTTAAGGATCCATACAATGGTCCTCAATGACTGAAATCCAAATCAATTCTCCTTCATTTAATCATGTCTTTTTCCCATCCGTTGTTATTGAGTCTATCCCAACTCATAAAGACTCCTTATCACATTTCTGAGACTATCAATATATGGAAGTTGACAGCTGCATCTGTCCCTCATGGAACAAATATAGCTGTAGGCCTTGGAGTTATAGATACTTATCCATGGAGCAGCACTAAGACTTATTTATTTTAATTATTACCATATAAATAATATTTGCAAGTCTTCATGTCTTCACAGAAGAAAGAAGAGGTTGCTTATGTAAAGATTTACAATCTTGGAAATCCTATATAAGGCCCTATAAGCCTGAATAGACTCAAAATCAGTGTATATAAGATTTGGCAGTGATACATCTTGGGGGATATCTTTTTTTTTTTTTAGATCTGTGTTATCATTTTTATTGAATCAAAGTTTGTCAACATCTATTTCAAATTTAGACTTTCCAGTGGTGGTGATTTAATTTTTTTAAATCACTTTATTGGGTGGGGGGGGGTGTGTGTAATGCAACTGTTATCACAATTCACACATACATCCATTGTATATCAAGTACATTTGTACAACTCTCATCATTCTCAAAATATTTGCTTTCTATTCACACCCTTGGCATTGGCTCCTCATTTTCCCCTCCCTCCCTGCTCCCTCCTCCCTCTTGAACCCTTAGTAATTTATAAATTATTATTGCTTTGTCATATCTTACACTGTTCAATGTCTCCCTTCACCCACTTTTCCATTGTCTGTACGCCAGGGAAGTACTTTTAATCAGTTCTCACTTTCTATCCTCTTTCCACCCTCCTGCTATTGGCACTATCACCACTGGTCCTGAAGATATCATCTGTTCTGGATTCTCTATGTTTCCACTTCCTATCTGTAGCAGTACACATCCTCTGGCCTAGCCAGATTTTTAAGGTAGAATTGAGATCATGACAGTGGGAAAAAGGGAGCTTTGAAGAACTAGAGGAAAGTTGTATGTTTCATCATTGCGACATTGCACTCTGGTTAATCTCCTCCCCATGATGCCTCTGTAAGGGGAAGTCCATTACCTATAGATGGGACTTGCATCCCCAACCTATAGGCTTCCTTAATGACAAAAATATAATTTTTAGTTCTTGGATGCCTGATACCTGATCCCTTCAACACCTCATGGTCACACAGCTGGTATGCTTCTTCCATGTAGCCTTTGTTGCTTCTGAGCTAGATGGCTGCTTATTTACATTCAAGCCTTTAAGACTGGGGAACCCTTTATTTACAGTCAGTAGCATGCCTCAAAATTCTTCTAGTCTCTACCCATTATGTAATTTCAAAGGAATATCCACATTTTTAGCTATTCTTGATAGCAACATCCCACTTCTGGTCCCAAAATACATATAATTATGATTACTGCAATCTAATCGCACCCTATCTTGCTGGCTTGAAAGAGGAAAAATTTAATCTTTCCTGGTTTTGGAAGCCAACTATATGAAATAAGTATCATTGCACTGCAATTTAGGTCATGTTTTTATCACACTATCTATGAAAAGGACATATTTTGGAAGTTATAAGGCCAATGAAAGTGTGGAAAACTTACCATGAGGTAGTTTGACACAACAGGCACAACAATGACTTTAGCATACCTGCAATCACAAAGAAGGCAAAGGACTGGCCATCCATTCTGCAAAAGTGTGCCATGAATTTGAATTGACCTAAGGACAATTAACAACAATAACCTTTGAAGATTTGTTCAAATATTAACTAGTCTCCTTTGCTAGGGAAAAAAAGGGGAGCCTCACCTTTCTTTACAGATAGTTCTATCATTAAGCATTAAATTATTCTTGACCTCCCTGACTACTCCAAATCATTCATCACTTGCTAGTTATGGTATGTAGTGTAGAAATCAAGACTGCATCTTGGATTTATCAATTAGAAGGAGAATCAGGTGATGACAGGATAGATTCTTTTTCCTTCTAAGGCACATTGCCACAAGCACACACTTGATGTTCGAAAATGGTAATGTATTCAACCTTTCCTCCATCCCTGGACATTTTTCAAACTTCATTTCATAAAGCTTGCTCCCAATTTGAAAGAGATAAACTTGGCAGCAATTGAACTTCATTCTATTTGTTTTTAACCACTTATCGCATGATAATTCTCACCCCCCACAGGGCTGGTGACCCCGGCCATCTCCCAATGTACTTTCCTTTCCTTCTGCCCTGGTCTCTCATCACAAAATAAACAAGACAAGATCTAGAGGAGATCTCTGAGCCCTCCTCTTTGGTTGTGCCTATGAAACAGAAAAGCTTCAGGGAAACTTATAAAAAATACTTGATAAATACAATGCCTAGTGCTGAATTTTCTAATATTTGAACTGTTATGGTCTGACAAGGCAGTTATTTCCCCACATGCTGAAAATGCCCCCATCAATTGAGTTTCAATACGTTTGCCCTCAGCTCCAGCCTGCAATATAGGACTCTAGGAGAAATTCATTCTTTTTCAGGGGTGTCTGATTATTCCACAGGAAACCACAATTTCAACATGGAATGTCTCTTTTAAAAGAAGGCCCTTAGAAGTTGCCATTCATATACATTCTCATTCACAATTTTTTTTAAAAGAGCACAGCCATCACATTGATTTCCATTCATATTTACCCTACCTGGAGTTTCTAAGACAGCAAATCTTTCATGGATCAAATGCCCTCATCTTTCTCTCATGAAGCAGCTGATGGGTTTAGTCTGCCATATTTGTCTTTGACAGGCCAATAGAGGGACAGATGGACACACTAACCAAAGGGTTATGTGTCCACAGATACCTGGACATCCTTTGCATCTAAAAACCTCATCTGAGCTACTTATGTATACAATTTTAATGACAACAGCAAATCCACAGAAGCCGGTTTTAGCTAATAAGCCAAGTCAGCAAATTAAAAAGATGCTGCTAAATTAGCCCATTGGTAGTAATGTGCAAGTCAGAATCTTCGACTTAAATCAAAGATTTAATTTAAAGAGTGGAAAACAGAATACTATACTCTAGGGTGATTTATGTTTTCCTTTATGGAGAAAGAACAATTTATCAACAAATAGAAATGTAT
>PVJH01030799.1:0-24342 GCA_004026705.1 Nesogale talazaci
CGCACAACCACTACGCCACCGGGGCTCAGCCCTGTTGCTTTGTTCTTTGAGGGAAGTTAACTGCCATAGTGTGAGCCGTCCTACTGAGAGGACCAGGTGACAAAGAACTACTGGAGACCCACAGGCCAGCAGCCTGCAAGGACTGATCCTGCCCACATTCACAAAGATGACCTTGGACGTGGACTGTCCCCCATGTGACCCTTCAGATGAGAATACAGTGAGACTTGGAGCCAATGACACCCGGCTAAGTCCGACATAGATTCTTGACTCTGGATTAATAAATGTTTGCTGTATTTAAAAAAGAAGCAACTGTAGAATAATAAAATAGAATATGTTTTCATTGTTTACATGTGTATTATGAAAGCAGTACACTTGAATGACCCCACGTTGATGTTATTGTTGTTGAAAAACACATATTTGCAAAGAAGGGAAAAAATGACTGGAACCCAAAGGGATGCCAAAATGTTCATAGTGATTATGGTTGGGTGATGTGATTACAGATGAACTTCATTTACTTTTCAAACAATCTTTTCCCAACTATTGAAGAATTAATATGTGTGGTAGTTACATAATCTGGTGTCAAATGGGACTTGAAAGGATTAAGAGTGAAGGGGTGGAGCCTCGTCTGTGGATCAGGCCACAGCCTTCTCCTGAGGATTCATGGAACTCGTGTCTTTTCTCCTTGGAGGTGAGAGACACACTCTCTCTGTGTTTCCTCCCTGAGGGGGCACATTTCTGAGGAGAAGCCACATGAAGCTCCCCAGAGGCAGTCTAAGAGTCTCGAAGCCAAAGGAACCACTTGGAGACCCCTGCCAACTCTGAGATCCTGCCAACACTGGATCCACAAGATTTTCAACCCCCTGGCCTGTGACCTTCCTGCATGCAGTGTCATTGCATGTTTTGTGAGTCTGAAGAGGACTTTGTAGATAGATATCAGACACATGGGCTAATATCGGACTTATGGACTTGATCGGGATTGGGTTGGAAAGTTTTCTCCACCTACAATTGCTCTTGTATATAAACCTCTTTCTTAAACACATATGAGTCTCCCAGGATTTGTTTCTCTAGTCCACCCAGACTAACAGAATATATATTATTTCCACAACCTGTATTCTAAATGTATTTTTGTTTTGTTTTGTTTTGTTTTGTTTTTTTTGGGGGGGGGGCATCACTGCTCTCCGGTGGTGGGAGTAGGAGGCCCAGCCCCACTGCTGGAATTGAACCTCCATCCCAGTGGGCCGCAGTCCCGCGCACAACCACTACGCCACCGGGGCTCAGCCCCAAATGTATTTTTTAAGTTTCTCCCTTTATGGAGCCAAAAACTCTTTATAAAATGAAAACTTTATGGGGGTGGGAATTGAAAGGGTTTTAAAAGCTGGTAACAGAAGATTCTGGGAACTACTGACCTCTTCTTGAGGGAGGTGAAGGAGAAGGCTCAGAGAGACTCATAAGCATGTCCTTGGGAAGAAAGAATCAGGGCAAATAATAATGGATACAAGAATGGTGAAAATGTTTTGTATGGTATGTGAATGTGAATTGTAAGTCAATAAAACTTTTTTAAACAAAAAATCTCTTGTATGAATCACAAGTAGTATCAGAAGTCATTATTATGGGGAAGAAGTACCTCTCAAGAGGAAGACAGGGAAAGATAAAAGAAAAGGTGCCTTGATTTATAAAAAAAAAAATTTTAAGGATTTATTAAAAAAACTTAAAATTGGGCTGAGCCCCGGTGGCGTAGTGGTTGTGCGCAGGACTGGGACGGAGGTTCAGTTCCAGCAGTGGGGCTGGGCCTCCTACTCCCACCACCGGAGAGCAGTGATGCCCAAAAAATATTAAAAAGTAAAAATTTTAAATTTAAAGGAGGGAAAGAGGAGCTTATATCAAGGGCTTAAGTAGAAAATATTTGGAAATGATTATGGCAAGATGTGTACAAATACGATGTACTGAATTTTATAAGAGCTGTAAGAGCCCCCAATAAAATCATTGGGAAAAAAAAAAAAGGAAAAGGTGCCTCACAACCACATAAAGAAGTACAGATTTGGCTGAGCCTTGGTGGCATCGTGGTTATATGCGGGACTGCAGCCCAAAGGGTTGACAGTTCAAATCCAGCAGCAGCTCTTCAGGAGCAAGGCTGGGCTTCCTACTCCCACCAGGGCAGTGATATCACACACACAAAAAAAACAAACCAAGAAGTACAGATTCCATCTTACATAGACTGGAAAATGATCTAAAAGTACTCTTTGCAATCAATTATCAAACACACAGAGCCAGGAAGCTTAGAAAGAACTTAGCAAAGGAATATTAGAAAACTGTTGTCCATAATCTGTGGCCTCTGCCTACTGTTGGCTCCTGAACTGCAGGACAGATGGACCGTAAATGTAATTTGCACTTAGGAAAAGCTCTTCTCAAGAGCTTGAGAAAATGCACTTCGAAGCAATTAAGTAGCAGCTCTATCAAAACTGCATCAAGTAATAAATATATAGTACCTTTTTCATGTTACTGCGGGCCCAGTACGGTCCTAAGCACGTCAGTATTTTACATAAGTTAGTCTCAACAACATCCCTAACAAGCTGGCACTACTATTATCCCTGTTGTATAAAGAAGGAAAGTGAGGCACAGAGACAGTAAGCAATGTCACACAGTAGCAATGTCACACCCCATGCGTGTGAAAGAACCAACCCACGCACCTAGTCCTCCAGGCTGGAACTATCTTCTGGTCAAAATATGCCCCCGCGCCGTCATTCTTAAAATGTGACCTTTCCCAAAAGTTCAGAAGGTGAAAACTATAAAGTTTACTAAGATCTAAATATCTATATTTAAATCTTAGTCAATATATATTTATACATAGTAAATGTATGTATTTAAATCTTAGTAAACTTTATAGTTTTCATCTCCTGGACTTTGGGGGTATATATATATATTTGGGGGGTGGGCGCATTTGGCTCTTTCACTTTCATTCCCTTCTGTGCAGGCACAGAGAGTTTTCCAGGAACCTCTGGGCATGTGATAACATCATTGCTGTGATGGCTAATGGAAAGGAGCTTGTATAATCTTCTGTTTTCTAGAATTTTCTAGGGTAAGAACATCTATGGAATCCTGAAACCAAAAAGTTCGAGAATTGTTGCTCTCAGGTAAAGGGAACGTGGTTTCCAAGGGAATAATCAAGACTGACTGCTGAAATTTATCCGTTCGTTCATTCAATAAATATTAATTGAGAACTACATTCCAAGCATTATGCCAGGTGTGGGGCTTAAGCAGGGGGCCAGACTGGCGGACTCATGTAGCTTTGGGACAATGGTCTTAAAGCACTAGGATACCAGGAGTCCTTTCCACTGCCATTGGGTTGATTCCAATTCATAGTGACCCCGTGTCGGTTTTGCAAGGCTGTGCATCTTGATGGGAGTAGATGGCCTCATCTGTCAACCGCAGAGTGACGTGGTGCGTTTGAACTGCCAAACTCCTTATTGGCCGTCCGATGCTTGCCTGGCAGCACCACCAGAGGTCCTTGGGAATCCCTTGGTAAATTCACTAAAACCGTAAACTGAAGGGTTTCACCCCTAGGGAAGCTCATGGTGGCTTCATTTGCTAGAAAACTGGAGGAATGAAAGCCATCCCTCTAGATTGAGACCTGTCTGATTCCGAAGAGCAGACTGCCCAAACCGACCTCTCTGTGAGACCTTCTCGGAATAGGTAGCCACCATGTGCTCCAGCGGAGTGGCTGGGGAGCTTGAAGCCCCTTGTGTTTAGCAGCTCAGTGCTTATTGGACAGCACCTCCAGGGTTCCTTTTAAAAAAAGCAAAGTAGACACCAGGATATGGAAGCTAATCTACAGGAAGTTTCCCATTTAAGATGAGGAACAGTCATCCAGGTGAGTTGGTGAGCTCCCAGTCAAGGACAGCGTGGAATGGAGTGGAGAGCTAATCAGAGGCCTTACCATTGCTATATCAGTGGCATCGCCTTTAGGGAAGAGTCTGTTGGCCTCATTATCCCAACACATGGGATTCGGCTTCATATCTTCTTACTGTGACTTTTAGGTCACGAGATCTCAGACCACCACCCAGCTGTCAGTTTGCTCCCCAAGTTTTATTCGCTCCGATGCTGGTCATCCTTAGGGGATATGTTGCAGTGGAACTTACAAATTAAGACAGACTAGAAAGAAAGGCTTGGTGCTGTGCTTCCAAAATTAGTCACTAACACCCATATGGATCATAAGAGACCCCTGTCTGACTCTCTTGCTATAGGAGGGATCGGTTGCTAAAGTTGGACACCATTGTTAGTGAGGCACAGGGTCATTGAGGGCCCAAGGGGTGCCCAGGGAGGTGGACTAGCATAACAGCTGCAATGATGGACCCACTGATGCTTGCCTTGCTGCAGATGAGGCAAGACGAGGTAACATTTTTTCAGTTGCTCATAGGTCACCATGAGTTGGTATCAACCCAATAGCAGAGATTTCCGTCAAGCAAAACTAGTGATGGCCTTCAGGCTGTACTTGACCTTGATGCATGTACACTCACCCTTGGAGGAAGATATATTAAATATCGGAAGTGGCTACCTCTGATATACTCACAACAAGGGTTCAACAGGCAGTTGTGCAACGATAATTATCATTTATTACAACAACGATACAGAGATCATGAGAGAGGGGGAAAAGAACAATAGGAATTATACATATATCGTTTCATGGTACATGCTCACCTCAGCCCCGCTAGATGGTCCACATGGAGAGAGAGTGGGGGAAGGGATTACATGATGAGGGAGAGCATCTGGTGCTGAAGGGCAGGAGGGAGAGTGAGAAGAGGCAGGGGAGGGAGCCTCTATCCTATGTCCAATCCCTATATACTCTCTGGAGCCAAGCCAGGCTCCCAATTATAGGCAAGGATATACGTCACAGGAAGGGGTTGTGTTATAGGAAAGGAAGCTATCAAGGGCCCGTGTGACAAGACCAGACCCCAGACTACTGGATGTGGCTAAACAGGCTAGGCTAGAGATCATTAACATCAGCATGTGAATCTGCCCACAGACTTCAAAGAAAGGGAGCCATCATCCTAACAGCAGGGGAGTTAGCTCTGTTGTGAGACAACACAAAAGCCTCAGGTAACCAGAAGCTTCAGGGAGAATAGCTAACTTAACTTCCACACCAAATGCTGGTAAATAATTTGATTAATATTTTGGAGTATAATAACTGTGGAAAAGTTCTGTCTTCATCCCACAATTAAACCCACTTGACAGATGCCTATGATTAATTTTATGACTCACTTCCTATTTCACCAATCAAACAAGGGAATCCAATTGAAAACTCCACTTTGCTTCTCCACGACTGTCAAACCACCTGGACCTATGTCCCTTTGCCTTCTCTTCTGTGAGAGTGGAAGCACTCTTCTCACTCCGACCTAATCCCCTCCTCTGTATACTGAGTTCAAACCCCTTTACCCTACAAAATGGCTTTGCTGCACTGATTTTGCACCCTAGCAACTTCTTCCCTACAAGCATATACAAATATGCTATAGCGGTCCTCATCTTTAAAAAGCAAGCAAACAAAACTTTCTGACACCATCCTGACTCTTTTCTCTGTGTGTGTGTGTGTGTGTGTGTGTGTCAGAGTTTATCATCCTCAGTCACACAGCACTAGCATGGAAAAGAATTGCAGATTATATGTCACAACTCCATGTGGTCATTAGGGAGTCAGGCTCCTCTGTCTCTGCTCTTGATCCTCTCCACATAGCTCCCTCCCTCAGGACCTCCCATGACTACTTCCTTACTGCCATCCAGTCAATTCTGACTCATGACAGACCCTAAGGACAGAGTAGACTGCCCCTGTGGGTTCCCAAGACTGTAACTCTTTACAGCTGTAGGAAGCCTCCCTCCTCCCATCCTTCTCCAGTGGAGTAGCGGGGAGTTTCAAATTGCTGGCCTTGTGATTAGCAGCCAGTCATGTACCCGCTACACCCCAGAGGTCCTTAAAAGAGTGCTACAGTCTGAACCACTTGATCTATGGTCCAGGAAAGAAGGAGAAAGTTAGATAAGCAGGAAAAGAAAGCACATCTGTAGCTTGTCTTCACACCAATGTATTGAAACTGTTTTTTAAAAATCATTTTAGGGCTGAGCCCCGGTGGCGTAGTGGTTGTGCGCGGGACTGCGGCCCACTGGGACCGAGGTTCAATTCCAGCAGTGGGGCTGGGCCTCCTACTCCCACCACCGGAGAGCAGTGATGCCCCCCCCCAAAAAAAAATCATTTTATTGGGGGCTGAGCCCTGGTGGCATAAGTGGTTGAGTGCGGAACTGTGGACCTGCGGGCTTGGCAGTTCAAATCCAGCAGTGACTCTCAGGAGCGGCACTGGGTAGTGCCCACAACCACCAGAGGCAGTGATGCCCCCCCAAAAAATCATTTTATTGGGGGCTCTTACAGCTCTTATCACAATCCATACATGCATTCATCGTGTCAAGCACATTTGTACATTTGCTGCCATCATCCTTTTCAAAGCATTTTCTTTCTACCTGAGCCCTTGGTATCAGCTCATTTCCCCCCTCCTTGTCCCAGGCTCCGTCCCTCAGGAACCCTTGATAACTTATAAATCATTATTTTTTCATGTCTTACACTGATCGCTGTCTCCCTCCACCCACTTTTCTTTTGTTCGCCCCCCCTCCCCGTGTATGTGTGTGTGTTTGTGTGTGTGTGTGTGTGTGTGTGTGTGTGAGGGGATTATATACCGATCACTGATCATTTCCTCCTTTGTCCTCCCACCTTCCCCCACCCTCCTGGTATCGCTACTGAAACCACTTTGGTCATGCTCCCACACTGCACCCTCCTTGACAGACCTGTGTTCAGCGGCCTGTCCTCATCTGCCTAAACAATCTGTTGGCGACATCTGTGAGCCAGGCTTTCATCTGGCCTCAGAGACTCCCTGTTCTCCTGGTCTGATTGATGTACGCTTCTTTGTCTACTCTCTCTCTCTCTCTCTCTCTCTCTCTCGAAATCTCTGGGTTGGAATCAGTGACACAGCAGAGACTCAACGGTGGGAGACAGGTTTATTGGAGCAATCCTGAGAGGGGCCTCAGAACCTGAGTCAAAAGGTCCTTTCTCTACTGACTCACAGGGTTTGATTTTTTTATTTTGATTTTTTTTAAAGCATTCTATTGGGAGCTCTCCAGATAATCTAACCACCCCTAACACTCGCAGGGTTTTTTAGGACTAATCAAGGGGGTCATCTTGGGGTACGTTTGTGGGTGGGGCATTTTGGTTTTGGGCGGATGCCAGGGATCAGGCTCACCTGCAGGCAGGTGGGAGATTGCTGAACATGCTGTGTCTTCAGGAGGATATGTGTATTGTTTGCACAAGAAGATGAGGACATGGGGGGGTTTGAGGGTGAGTCAGTAGCCTTCCCTCTTTTACGGGATTCTCCTTTTCTTCTCAATTTCTAAATACCCGTCACCGCAGACTTCCTTTCCTGGCCTCTTCATATACTCTATTTCCTGGCAGACTTCCTTTCCTGGCCTCTTTATATACTCTATTCCCTGATGACTTTACTCTGTCTAGGATTCGCAATGCTGCAGAGGAGCTCTGGGAACACAATGAGTCATCACTCAGCTGCTAGCCGAAACAACAATGGTTCAAACATACCAGCCATTCCCCAAGAGAAAGACAGTAGGGGTCTACTTCCATGAAGATCACCGCCTTAGAAATCCCGTGCATCTGTGATGAGTCAAAATTGGACATATGAAAATAATCAGGGCTGAGCCCCGGTGGCGTAGTGGTTGTGCGCGGAACTGCGACCCACTGGGACGGAGGTTCAATTCCAGCAGTGGGGCTGGGCCTCCTACTCCCACCACTGGAGAGCAGTGATGCCCTCCCAAAAAAACAAAAAAAACAAAAAAAGAAAATTATCATTTATCATTTATCAAGGGGTCATGAGGGAGGGGAGGGAGGGGGAAAAGAGGAGCTGATACCAAGGGCTAAAGGAGAAAGTAAATGTTTAGAAAATAATGATAGCAACATATGGACAAATGTGCTTAATACAATTGATGTATGGATTGTTAACAGAGTTCTAAGAGCCACCAATAAAGTGATCTTTAAAAAAAACATGGACATGCTGAGCCCTGGTGGCGTAGTGGTTGTGCGCGGGACTGCGGCCCACTGAGTTGGAGGTTCAAATCCAGCAGCAAGGCTGGGCCTCCTACTCCCACCACGAGGGCAGTGATGCTGCAAAATTTAAAATTAAAAAAAAAAAAAAAAGGCTGAGCCCCGGTGGCATAGTGGTTGTGCGCGGGACTGCGGCCCACTGGATTGGAAGTTCAAATCCAGCAGGAAGGCTGGGTGTCCTACACCCACCACCAGAGGGCAATGATGCCCCCCCCAAAAAAAAAACCCAAAAAATAAAATTAAAAAAAATGGACATGACAGCAATGGATCTGGTTTCTGGTATGTGCTACTGAACTTAGAAATTTGTATATCCAGACCTGACCTCTGTCCAGCACCCCAAACTCATGTCTCCATTTGGAAGTCTAATAGGGTTTTCAAATGTAGCATAACCAAACATAACTTTTTTTTTTTTTGGCATCACTGCTCTCCGGTGGTGGGAGTAGGAGGCCCAGCCCCACTGCTGGCATTGAACCTCCGTTCCAGTGGGCCACAGCCCCGCACACAACCACTACGCCACCGGGGCTCAGCCGGGACTTACTGTTTCTACGTGTCTTCTATTCTCTTCACTTCTCTTGGCTCCAGACTGGGAGAGACCAATAATCACATGTTGGATAGCCACGCCCAAGCTTTAAAGATCCCACGAGCTGCTCATTGAAGAGAATGTGGGACATTCTCTTTGTGAACTAAGTCTGGGTACCTGTGAGATGATGGTCCTGAGCCCTCAAGCCAAGACTTCCCCTTGGATGTTTGGTTGTGTAAAGAAGTTTTCACAACTTGGCCCCGTGTATGTTCCATTTTGTTCATGGATCCCAAACAGAGCTTTGCATTCTACCCAAAAAATAAAAACAAAAATGAAAAACTTCCCCCTCCACCTGTCTCATTGCAATGAATCTCAATCTCCACACCCTTGCTCTGGTCACGCACCCAGGCGCCACCATGGCCTACTTTGTTCCCCCTTCCTTTTCTCATCCACTCTTTCAAAAGCTTTGTTCCGTTTTTTGCCAAATTAATCCCTCACTGGAAGAACCAACTCCAAGCTGGGCTGCTAGCCCCAAGGTCAGAAGTCTGAAACCACTAGCCACGCCTCAGGAGCAAGACAAGACTTCCTACTCTCGTGGGAGCCACAGGGCACTTCTACCCCGTCCTATAGGTGGAGTCCCCTCACTGGCAGTGGTCTAGCTCATCACCAGCCCTCTTCTTGCAGTCTAGCTCTCTTTGGTGAGCAGATTCTTCATTGTCAAGGACAGAAGCTAGCCCAGTCGTGCAGAAAGTGAAACTATTTGAAGGAATGTTAGCAGGGATTTGGAAGCAAGCTGGCTGGGTGGACAGCGTGGTGGATAGAGGGCGTTCAGTTGTGAGGCGAATGCTTGGAGCTGCTGGATGTAACCCCCAGGGATGCCCTGCCCAGCGCCCTGGGAGATCACCACGAGTTCTGCTGCAAACAATGACCTCATTTCAAAACAGATCTGCAGAAAGGCAAAGGAAGACGCAGGTCTCTGCTGCTCTCCTCACCGTTACTCCACTCAGATGACAGCCTCCCTCCCTTCGCCTGTCTCTTCCTGGAGGTGATAGTGACGACGGCCCATTCCTAGGGCCCCTGCTTCCCTCGAAAGCTGTCTTTTCTCCAGGATGGATTTGGGAGGAAGGAGCCAGGCACCTGTGCTCATTTGTCATCTGAACACTGTGTGTTCTTGCGGGTAATTCGGGGTTATTGTTTTTTTTTTTTTCACAAGGTCCCAAAGTTGCTGGAAGCTAGATTGTTACTATGAAAAAGATAGGCTTAGAGATATAAGGCAGGTATGATGTTAAACCCAAACTACCACACACACACCAACCAACATCTAAACCCCAAAGTAAATAAGTCAGAAGAAATACTTTTATTCTTATCATCCTGATGTCTAATTTCAAAGTAGAACCTACAAATCTGGAGAATAACTAATTGATTTGCAGTTTTCAGGGAAGGCAGTTCTAGGATAAAGGTGAATTTCTAAAATTATCTTTATTTTAACTCACCTTGCACACTGATAGTCAATGTATTTTAAATCTGCACGCATACTCTTTAGGAATAGACTGAGTGAGTTACTTTTTTTTTTAGTTTTTTTTTTTTGGGGGGGGGGGCATCACTGCTCTCCGGCGGTGGGAGTAGGAGGTCCAGCCCCACTGCTGGAATTGAACCTCCGACCCAGTGGGCCGCAGTCCCGCACACAACCACTACGCCACCGGGGCTCCGCCCCTGAGTTACTTTTTTAAAAAAGTCATTTTACTGGGAGCTCTTACAGCTCTTATCACAATCCACGCATGCATCCACTGTGTCAAGCACATTTATACATATGTGGCCATCATCCTTTTCAAAGCATTTTCTATCTATTTCAGCTTTGGTATCCGCTCACTTTTTTCTCCCTCCCTCACCCTCCCTCTCTCATGAACCTTTGGTAATTTATAAATTTTTATTATTTTCATATTTTACACCCATGCTTCTGTTGTTCGTCCCCCTAGGGGCCTGGGGGGAGGGTTCTTTATGCCAACTATTGTGATCAGTCTCCCCACCTTCCCCTTATGCTCACTGTTTTAGTCTAGGTAGGCTAGAGGAACAAATTTCATAGACACACATATAGATATAAGGGAAAGGTTTATATACAAAAGGAACAGGACATTGAGCCCAGTCCAGTTCAAAGTCACAAGTCCGATATTAACCCATATGCCCGAAATCAGTCCATAAAGTCTCCTTCTGACTCACGAAGTCACAGGTCAGTGGGTGCAGAATCCTGGCGTTGGCAGGGGTCTCCACATGGTTCCTTGCTTCCAGGGCTCAGGGTCCATCAACAGCAGAAGCAACTCATCACTGGAAGAGGTCTCCATATGGCCGCCCCAGCTTCAGAGGTCTGACTCCATCAGGGCAAAGCTGTGTGGTCTCTCCGCTGGCTCCTCCAACTTCTCAGACGCTGCCATCTTGTCTTGCCCATGATTCATCGTCTCTGCGACTAACTCCCAATAACTGGGGAAGATAGCTTCTCCTCTTCATGAGGGAAATATCACGGGATTTCCCAGAAGTCTCAGGAGAAAGCCATGCCCACATAGAGGCCTCATTGGCTACTCAATGGTTATCTCCAGATTAACAGGCTAGACTCCACCCCTTCATTTCAATCATAAAATTAACATAAGCACATGACTGCCACACTCATAATGTCGATTACTCCCATTATTGGTCCTGAGGGGTGTATCTGTCCTGGATTCTGTGTGCTGAGAGCTCTTATCTGGACCTGTGTACATCCTCTGGTCTAGCCAGATTTATAAGATAGAACTGGGGACATGGTAATGGGGTGGGGAGCATCAAAGAACTAGAGGAAGGCTGTGCATCTTGTTGGTGTTCTACTGCACCCTGACTGGCTCATCCCTTCCTCATGACCCTTCTGTGGGGGGATGGATGTCTGATTGTCTACAGATGGCCTTTTGGGTCTCCATTCCAACACACACACACACCCTCGTTCGCATAGATATGATTGCCTGATGCCTTAAACTGAGTTACTTTATAAAAAAAAAAAATCTACAAGCACCAAAAAGAATACATATTGACACCATGACCCACGCTCATAGAGGACAGGATGACCTCTGCAGAAATATGTAACTCCCATCTCACCCTGTGGAAACATCAGACAACATCAAATGACAAGACATCCTAAAAGCTGATGGGCTCTTTGGTCTCAGCCGCAGAAGTGAGAAGACAAAGGAAGGGAACATCATTCTTTGGAAAACGTTGCATTAAGACACACACCCAGTCCAGCCACTGGGTTCCAAAACCTGCCAGCCGCCTTCGACAGCGCCATTGACAGCCGTGGACCTGCGGCAAACGAGGCTCCCCCGCCAAGTGCAGGGGAAAGTGTAGATGGAGCGAAAAGCAAAAAGACGGTGCAGGTGGCATCAGACACCTCTAGTTTGTCTACCGTCGACTCAGGCGCGGATTCCTAAACCCCAGAGGGCAGCTGTCATCGCATCAAGTTCATCGTAAGGATTGCAACATTTAACTGTGCAATAAATGTTCTGGGGGCTGAGTCTCGGTGGCGTAGTGGTTGTGCGCGGGACTGCGGCCCACTGGGTTGGAGGTTCAATTCCAGCTCCGCAGGAGCAAAGGCTGGGCCTCCTACTCCCACCACCAGAGAGCAGTGATGCCTAAAAAAAAAAAAATGTTCTGTAATGGACATTTAAAGAAAAAGACATGGGGGCGGAGCCCCGGTGGCGTAGTGGTTGTGCGCGGGACTGCGGCCCACTGGGACGGAGGTTCAATTCCAGCAGTGGGGCTGGGCCTCCTACTCCCACCACCGGAGAGCAGTGATGCCCACACAAAAAAAAAAATTTAAAAAGACATGGACCATCCAAAGGTACAAGGCCATAGAAGATAAAGAAAAATTTAGTCATTTGAACCTGAGGAATCATGATAATTACATGCAATGTGGTATTCTGAATTGGATCCAAGCCAGCAAAAGCATTAATGGGTGTGCTACTCTGGGTCGACTAGAGAAACAAATTCAGAGATACTCATTTGTATATAAAAAAGAGCTTTATATACAAGACCAATTGAATATTGAGAAAACGTCCTATCCAGATCAAGTCCATAAGACCAATATTAGCCCATCTGTCTGACACCAATCTATAAATTCTTCTTCAGACTTCTAAGACACATGCAGTGATGCTGAATGCAGGAAGACCATAGGCCAATGGGTGGAAAGCCTTGTGGATCCAGTGGTAGTACAAGCATCTCAGCGCTGGGGTGGATCTCCTCACGGCAACTCCAGTTCCAGGGCTCCAATGAAGCTCCAGGGCCTTGTCACCAGGAAGACCAAGCAGAGAGTGCACCTCCCGCCTCCAGCAAGCTTTTCATCTTCTTTCCTCATCCCAATGAAGCCATCAAGCTGCAACCTGCCGGACAGGCGGAACTCCTCTCCTTCACTGATAAGGGTCTCAAACTGACAACAGATTATGTAA
The DNA here is from genome assembly GCA_004026705.1 of Nesogale talazaci. Classification (NCBI taxonomy): domain Eukaryota; kingdom Metazoa; phylum Chordata; class Mammalia; order Afrosoricida; family Tenrecidae; genus Nesogale; species Nesogale talazaci. The sequence continues at coordinate 13,118 of PVJH01030799.1, forward strand.
CGGCCACAGTGGGAAAGCTGTCAAAAGTCAAATAAAATCAGTAAGTATGTCAACAGAATCCTGTCAGTGTTCATTTTCTGACTTTGATCGCCAGTGTGGTTACTGGAGGTGTAAGCATCCCAGACTCTAGGTCCAGGTTATATCCGCAGAAATATTCTAATATGTTGCAACCTTCCTGTACATCTAAAACTATTTCAAAAGTTAAAACACACAAACCCGTTGCCATTGAGCTGCTCTGACTCCTATGGAGCTGTTCCAGGGGGGCCTGTGGCTGGAATTCTAATGAAAGCAATTTGCCAGGCCTTTCTTCCACAGAGCCACTGTGTGGGTTCGAACCACCAACCTTCAGGTGCGCAGCTTATTGAAAGATGCTTGTACTACCCAAGGCACCATGGCCGGGGGTTAAAACCAAACTCACAGCCATCGTCCAGGTGATTTCCACTCACCGCGACCCTGTATGAGGTTGCTGAGACTGAACCTCTCTGAGGAAGAAGATGTCCTCTTCTTTCTCCGAAGAGCACCTGGTGTGTATGAGCAGGCCAAGACCTAGCAAACAGTGCCAGGTGCTAAAAACGAAAATAAATTATCCCTGCCCTCTAGTGGAGACGGAGGGGAATTATCTCATCATTGTTAAAATTTTTGAAATTCCAGCTACACCGAGCCTTCATTTGTCTATTATCTTGTTTAGTCAACATTTCACATTTAGGAAATCGGCTAGTAAGCTGTTTTTGGCACGATGACATAATTCTGGCAGTTACGAGTGCTGGAGTGTGAGCACCAATAATGTTGGCTTTAATGGCTAAAGTTAGGTGCCAACTTCACCGGGTCCGGATGCTCAGAAGTTTGGCAGTTATGTAAAAATACATCCACGTCCCATTTTAAGCTTCGATGTGATCATTCTCCCTTTTGACACAATGGCCTGGTCTTTGGAGGCTAACTATGTTGACAGGTGAGGAGTGGGTATAAAACAGCATGCACAAAGTTATGGGGTGTCTATGAGCCTTACAAATGGACAGTTTCGGCCTGAGCCCTGGTGGTGTAGTGGTTGTGTGCGGGACTGCGGCCCACTGGGACGGAGGTTCAATTCCAGTAGTGGGACTGGGCCTCCTACTCCCACCACCAGAGAGCAGTGATGCCCCCCCCCCAAAAAAAAATGGACAGTTTCCTAGGAAAGTAACATTTGAGCAGAGAACTGAAAGACTGCATAGAAGACAAATAAAAGGAAAGTGTTGCAAATGAAAAATATAGGCCTTTTAGACTAGTGAAAAGCCCTTTGGATTTCTTCAACGTATCCCCCTTACTTTTCCAGTTAATTTAAGAGGTTTTTTTTTTTTGGGGGGGGGGGCGGGCATCACTGCTCTCCGGTGGTGGGAGTAGGAGGCCCAGCCCCACTGCTGGAATTGAACCTCCGTCCCAGTGGGCGGCAGTCCCACGCACAACCACTACGCCACCAGGGCTCAGCCCCTCCATAGCTTTCTTTTTTTTTTTTTTGGGGGGGGGGTGGGCATCATTGCTCTCCGGTGGTGGGAGTAGGAGGCCCAGCCCCACTGCTGGAATTGAACCTCCGTCCCAGTGGGCCGCAGTCCCGCGCACAACCACTACGCCACCGGGGCTCAGCCCTCTTTTCTGTGACTCTTCTCTGCATTTTGGAAACAGAAAAAAAGAAGAAGATAGTAGGATGGGAGCAGAAAGATTTCAGGAAATATGACGTGATCTGGAAAATGCAATGAGATCAGTGCTTCTGGAGCATAAAATGTACGAAAGTCCCCAGCAGAGGAGATATAGGAGTTGGCCCCTTCAGGAATTTAGACTTTACTCTGGATGCAATGTGACTAACTCTAGGTAAAACCTTTTCTCGCTTTAATCATTTTATTGGGGGCTTATACAGCTCTAGTCACAATATACACATTCACACTTTGTGTTAGTATTTACATCTTTTTTGTGGGGGAGTGCCTTGTACAACTCTTATCACAATCCATATTTCCATCCGTGTCAAGCACATTGGTACATTTGTTGCCATCATCGTTCTCAAAACATTTGCTTTCTTCTTGTGTTAGTCCAGGTAGACTAGAGAAACAAGTCTCTTGTTTGCATAAACATGCATATGCATATAAGGAAGAGGTTTATATACAACAGGAATGGAACATTGAGAAAGCATCCTAACCAGTCCAGTCCAAGTTCCCAAGTCGGATATTAGCCCATATGTCTGAGACCAGTCTATATAGTCTTCTTCAGACTCACGAAGCACATGCAATGATGCCAGGACAATCACAAGCCAGTGGGTGCTGTCTTGTGTGTCCAGTGGTGGTAGAAACATCTCAGCTCTGGCAGGAGTCTCCAAGTGGCTTCTCTGGCCCCAGAGGTCTGGTTCCATCAGGGTAGGTCCATGTGGCTTCTCCTCCAGCTCCTCCAGGTTCCAGGACTCAGCATCTACCAGCATGCTGCCATGTTGTCTTGTCAGTTGAGAGCCCCAAAGGACTGAGTTTTGTGTCTTGTAATTAGAGAGTCCCCAAGAGACTGAGTCGATAGTCTCTCACTTTCATGGGGGAAATGTCACGAGATTTCCCAGAATTCTCAGAGAAAGCCATGCCCACACAGAGGTCTCATTGGCTATCTCCAGATTGACAGGTTAGACTCCACCTCTACACGCTTAATCAAATTGGCACCAGAGCACATGACTGCCACACTACTTGAGCCCTTAGTATCAGCTCCTCATTTTTCCCCTCCCTCTCCAGGTAAAAATTTAAGACTAGATTATGTTATGAAAAAATCTAATAGTATAAATCATAATGTAATAATTGCAGGGCTGAGCACCGGTGGCATAGTGGTTGTGCGCGGGACTGCGGCTCACTGAGATGGAGGTTCAATTCCAGCTTCACAGCAGCAAAGGCTGGGCCTCCTACTCCCACCACCAGAGGGCAGCGATGCCCCAAAAAACAAAAAAAAAATTGCAATTATATGTCAATTTAGCTATGCTATATAACCTATTTATTTTATAAAACACTAATCAGTGCTGCTGTGACAATATTTTGTAGTTAGTATCTAGAATCAATCGACTCTACAGTAAAGATGACCCTTCATCATGGGGTAGACCTCATCTGACCTGCTAAAGACTTTAAGATCAAAAACAACAACAAAAGAAGATAAAAAACTGAGCTTTGAAAATAAGAATCTGGGCTGAGCCCCGGTGGCGTAGTGGTTGTGTGCAGGACTGCGGCCCACTGGGTTGGAGGTTCAAATGCAGCAGCAGCAGCTCTTCAGGAGCAAGGCTGGGCCACCTACTGCCACCAGAGGGCAGTGATGCCCCCCTCCAAAAAAGAAAATAATAGGGCTGAGCCCCGGTGGCGTAGTGGTTGTGCGCAGGACTGCGGCCCACTGGGACGGAGGTTCAATTCCAGCAGTGGGGCTGGGCCTCCTACTCCACTCTGGTGGTGACCAGAGAGCAATGATGCCCGCCCCCCCAGAAAAAAGAAAATGATGATGGTGGCATACGTGCAAATGTGCTTGACTCACTGGATGAATGTATGGATTGTGATAAGAGATAGATGTAAGAACCCCCAATAAAAGTATTTAAAAAAACTCTCCCCAATAAAATGACTTATTTAAAAAAAGGGGAAGGGGGAAAGAGGATCTTATACCAAGGGTTCAAGTAGAAAATATTTGGAAATGAAAATGACAACATGTGTACAAATATGCTTGATACAAACGATGTGTGGAATGCTATGAGCTGTGAAAGTCCCCAATAAAATCACTGATTTAAAAAACAAACTGAGGGCTGAGCCCTGGTGGCGTAGTGGTTGTGTGCAGGACTGCAGCCCACTGGGATGGAGGTTCAATTCCAGCTCCACAGGAACAAAGGCTGGGCCTCCTACTCCCACCACCAGAGGCAGCGATGCCCAAAAAACAAACAAACAAAAAAACTGAGTCGTACAGGGTCCCCACATGGAACATCTTTGGTGAACCCCCCCACCCCACCCCACCCCGGCCCCCTTGAGGACTGTGAATCACCTCGCTGTCATACGCGGAACATTATAAAGTGAACTGTGGAAAATGGGGTCAGATTAAAATGTAGTCCCTTGTCATTTCAACCCTTGAGCCATTTTAAAGGCCTTTCTGTTTTTTACATTTTCTGCTTTCTCTTTGATTGAGGGATTTCAATGTTTTGTCTCAACATTGGTGGTGGTTTGGTTATTTGTTCTGAATGGCTGTGTTTTGTTTTTGTACGGTTTTCTGTATATAAAATGCAGACTGGGTGGATCTATACAGAGAGGAATTGGATAGGGGCCTGGCAGGGAAGACTCGGAGGGAACGAGGAGGGAATGACTGTGGGTCTGAGGTGAAAATGTTGTGAAACTGCTTGTGAGGTCGAATGTGCAAATCTTCTTAATATGATGGAATGATGAAGGTGCATGCTATGCGAAGTATATGCCCGTAAGACTATTCAAAAATAAAATCACATGTTTGAGGAACAGCCACGAAAAGTGAGGTTTCCTGGGACAAGAAGACGTTTTGCATCAAGACCACAGTGCCAACACTTGTGTGACTTCCAGCTACCTGTGCCCTCTGTGGATTGTGAACTTGGCCCATAATCCTGCATGCCAATTCCTTAAAATAAATCCATCCCAGTCTCCAGGATCCCTTCATTGGTCCCATTTCTCAGTGAAACTCTGACTAACACAAGATAATATTGTATCTATCACCCAGCGATCATGATCAACTCACTGACATATAGAAAGGTGCACCCCTTTCTAAGCCTGGTTTAGCTTGATGGATATGGCAACATATATATGGTGACTTTCAAAGAGTTCTGACTATTAGGAACATAGACTTAGAATTTAGGCTTAGCTGACACTTAACATTTTGCACTCCCCTCATGAGTCTGCATATCAATTCCTACACTCGAGACCGCAAGAGATGTCTCACCATGTAATATTTCCCATTGTATCCTAGGCTGGCTTCTCTAAAGGAGCAAAACCTCCAAGACAAACACAGAAATCAGTGAGACGTTGAAGGAGGGCTTCAGAAAGCTGGTGGAAGATGAAATAAAATGAAAAGATCATGGAATTTTCCCAGGAGATTTTGGACATCCCCTCATATAGATATAAACCTATACCCTATAATTAAAAACTCACTGTCATCGAGTCCGTTCTCACGCAGAGCAAATCTATAGGACAGAGCCTATAGATTGTGGGTGGCGGAGACCGGAATTGCTCATCGTTCTTCTGGGAAGAGGCTTCAAACTGCTGACACTGCAGTTGGGGCGGAACATGTAACCCTCTGAGCCACCAGGGCTCCGGAGAGCCAGAAGGAACGCTCGGACACACCCAAACGCACTGCCATCCAGCCCATTCCGACACGTGGAAACCCTGAGGGACTGGGTAAAGCCATCCCCGTGCGTTTCCAAGACCGTCCCTCTACCTGCGTACAAAGTCTCACCTTTCTTCTGCAGAGGGGCCGGTGGGCTCAGGTTTTACCGGGGTTCTACGTGGAGAGATGTGCTACCAGGAAATGGCTCGGGCAGTGTTGGAGACTGGCAAGGGCACACATTTGTGCGTCTGGCATCAGATGCACGTTCCTCCTGACTGGTGCGATTGCAGGCGTGGACTGACCCCAAGTCACCAGGCCTAATGGCCGGCCGCTGGCGCAGGGGCTGTGGGAGCCCGTGGAATCCCGAACTCTGCAGGGCAGGGGGCAGGCTAATGGCTCACATCCCAAGAACCAGGAATCCGAGGACGTTGGAAAAAAGAAAGAGCGAGAGGGAGAGGTGGAGGGAGAAAGAGAGAAGAGACATCATTTCTCCAGAACACCCCATATATTAGATGTGGGCCACCAGAATACAAACCCACTGCCATCAAGTTGATCTCAACTCACAGCAACCCTGTTGTACACAAGAGAACTGCCCTTTGCATTTGCTTAGGCTGTAAATGGTCACAGCAGTAGAGGAAGCTTCCCTTTCCTCGACGAATTTACTCCTTATCAGATAGGAAAACGGAGGCTGATTATACAACATCTGCCGAATCTCTGAGAAGCATGGCCTAGACAGGTTAGCAAACCACAGTAGCCATCACAGTTCACGCTGTGTCAACTTGGTACTTGTACAACGCTCCTTTGATCCTACCTAGTTTCTGAAGGTTATTGTGAAGTCATACTACATACAACAACCATGCATGCAACTGAAAATGCACTAGCTATTATTTTATAATAAGTAATATAAAAGGGGACATTTATTCCATGATCATTCTATAGTAGAGAGACATTAAATCTGTTTTCAGTTTTGGGATATTATGAACACGTGTGTTTTTTGTTTTGTTTTTTGAGGGGCATCACTGCCCTCTGGTGGTGGGAGTAGGAGGCTCAGTCTTTGCTCCTGTGGAGCTGGAATTGAACCTCCATCCCAGTGGGCCACAGTCCCACATACAACCACTACGCCACCGGGGCTCAGCCCCTAGTTTAGTTTTTTTAAACTGCATCACTGCCCTCATGGGAGCAGGAAGTCCTGCCTTGCTCTGGAGAGCTGCTGCTGGATTTGAACTGTCAACCCTGTGGGCTGCAGTCCTGCACACAACCACTGCGCCACCAGGGCTCAGCTATGTGTTGTTTTTTTTATCATTTTATTGGGGGTTCTTACAGCTCTTATCACAATCCGTACATGCATCCGTTGTGTCAAGCACATTTGTACATATGTTGCCAACATCCTTTCAAAACATTTCAACTTGAACCCTTGGTATTTGATGTCTCCCTTCACCCACTTACTTCCCTGTTGCCTGTACCCCAGGGAGGAGTTTATAGGTAGATCCTTATAATAAGTCCCCCCTTTCTACTCCACCTTCCCTCCATCCTCCTGGTATCACCACTCTCACCACTGTTCCTGAAGAGATTATCTGTCCTGGATTCCCCATGCTTCCAGTTCCTATCTGTACCAGTGTACATCCCCTGGTCTAGCTGGATTTGTAAGGTAGAATTGGGATCATGACAGTGGGGGTTGGGGGGAGTACGCATTCAGGAACTAGACGAAAGTTGCATATTTCATTATTGCTACACTGTACCTTGACTGGCTCATCTCCTCCCCTTGTCCCAAAATGAAATGCAAGAGAGAAAGAAACAAATGCCTATTTTGGATATCCTAACATTTTAATTTCCAAAATTATTTTTTACAAAGATGAAAAGAAAGTCAAAGAGATTTAAAACCTAAAAAAGAAAATAGTTCGCTTTCAACTAAAATCCTTGCTTGCTTAAAAAAAAAAACCAAAAAAAAACATCTTTATGGAATGCTTGATTAAATTTGTGCATTTAGAACCGCATCACTAAAAATTTAGAGTATGACAAAGTTTGCCTCTTGCCAGGATTAATTCCTAAGGAATGAACACCGGCCAATACACATTTTGGTGCCTCAACTGTTAGACTTGCTTCTGGGGCTCGTTGGCCTGCTGGTCCCAAAAGTGACACCAGTTCTCCCCTATCAGCTCTAGTTTTTGGGATGCGGAACATATGGCCTAGGCCTCTCTTCACTTGCTCGCCCATAAGGAATCGGGATATGTGAATGGAGTGTTGGCCGTCCTGAGATTGACGCGAACGTTGGTTCTAATCCCTCCCAGCCCCAGCCCCACTGGTTTTATTTAAAGTAGTCTGTGTTGTACTGACTACTTTGGTCACGTTATACTTCACATGGTGTCCTTTGACCCAATATATAGTCTAACAGGGCAAATTACGTGACCTTTGAATTGGGCTGCTGACGCTCCTCTGGGGAAAGGCAGGGTGGTGCACTGTGGGCTCTGAAACCCACTCTGTCCTGGAGGGCCCTGAGCTGATCGGTCATTGTACCTCACTGTTCTTCTGAAAAGTAGTTTCCTTCCTTTCTTCTTTTCCCTGGCTCCCCCCCTCTCCTGCTTTGAGCTAACAAAGTCTGTTTGTTTGGGTGGGTAAACCTTTTCCCGGTATCTTGATTTTTCCCCTTTCATTACTGTGGTCCAAGAGAATCTTCGTCTCTACATCATTGACCAACTGCACAAAGCCAGCGTAAGCTCGTTCACATCCATTCATGCCGTGAGACGTCTGACAGCTTCATCGCGGTGCTTTGTTGACGCACAGTATTCCGTTGTACAGATGTACCGGAGTTTCTGTATCCATTCCTCAAACTACAGGCCTGGAGGTGGCTGCCCCAGGGCACGCCCAGATGTGAGCATGGATGTGCACGCACCTAAGCAGGCTTTGCTCCCTCGTGGCTCCAGGGTGGGCTGGGGTCCGCACACTCCGCAGCCTGAAACCCGCAGCCACGCTATGCGAGTGAAGGAAGACGCACAGGCCTACCTACTCCAGCAGAACGTCCCGGAAACTCACCGGGCACTTCTGCCCTGTCCTGGAGGGTCACGATGACTCAGCATCATCTCCACGGCCGTTAATTTGCTACCTTAGACTTGCAGAAGCAAAAGGGTGGCAAGGTGAAAATAAAATGAATATTATCCATCCTATCTGCCATCCCAGTATGAATCAGTAGTGGAAAAATGACGTCAGAACTGTTCGTCTTCTTTGGGCATTTAAGTCTAACTGGTGAGTGATAACAATGCATCATAAAATTTTCAGAGGACCTGAGCGCAGTAGTTGAGTGCGGGACTGTGGCCCACTGGCTTGGTGGTTCAAATCCAGCAGCAGCTCTCCAGGAGCAAGGCAGGGCCTCCCACTCCCACCAGAGGACAGTGATGCTCCCCCCCAAAAAAAAATTCAGAAGGAATGGCATGTTTTGTGGCCCATACTGTTTCTTTTTTTTTTTTTAGGGGGGGGGGCATCACTGCTCTCTGGTGGTGGGAGTAGGAGGCCCGCCCCAATGCTGGAATTGAACCTCCGTCTCAGTGGGCTGCAGTCCCACGCACAACCACTACGCCACCGGGGCTCAGTCCCATACTGTTTCTTTTTGTGTGCAATTTTAAGCGACTAGCTTTAAAAAAAAAATCAGTCCTTTTTAAATGGAAAACAACCAATAATTTTTTTTTGGGGGGGGGCATCACTGCTCTCCGGCGGTGGGAGTAGGAGGCCCAGCCCCACTGCTGGAATTGAACCTCCGTCCCAGTGGGCCGCAGTCCCGCGCACAACCACTACGCCACCGGGGTTCAGCCCAACAACCAATAATTTGTCACAGATTTTTGAGATCCATGAAAATAAAGCTGAATGAAGACAAACCAAAGAAACAAAGGTGGGAGCCAGGAAAGAAAGATAATACTAAAGAAAATGGAAAAAATAATACAATCCCCCCAATAAAATGATTAAAAATAATAATAATAAAATAAAAGCTAAATGGAGCCATGGTAACTAATGCTACTACCAACCCATTACAACTGCTGCCTCTAAAATGTATGGACAAAAGTATTTAAAAAACAACCTCTCCCTGCCATCCAATCAATGCTGACTCAGAGTGACCCCTGTGGGTTTCAGAGACTACCTGTCTAGGAGAGAGGAAAGCCCAGCCTTTCTCCTGTGGAGCATCTGGTTTCAAACTGCAGATCCCAGCCTAACAGTAACTACTCTCCCACCAGAGCTTCTGATGGACAAGTCTATAGGGTCCAGAATTCACCTTGTGATGAAGAGTGATAAGGAAATGATCGTCAAGCTTCAAGGTTTGATAACTTCGTCAATATGATACTGGGAGCTATCACTGAGTTTGAAATCACACCGAAGGAAGGTTGACTCAATTGGATCAGACTTTGCTAAAATAGGAATAGCGTGACCGCTGCTGGTGCCTGGAGGAAAAGGATCTCACAGGAGTGGACTATCTTGACTTATGCTCCCTTCTGCTTTGTTTCATACAGGCAACAAAGTGGACTTTTTTTTGGGGGGGGGGGGGGCATCACTGCCCTCAGGTGGTAGGAGTAGGAGGCTCAGCCTTTGCTCCGTGGAGTTGGAATCGGACCTCCATCCCAGTGGGCCGCAGTCCCGCGCACAACCACTATGCCACTGGGGTCAGCCCGGATTTTTTTTTTTAAGTTAGTCTTGAGATTCCATACTGCTAAGATACCCGCTCAAGGAAAATGTTTTGAACGTACCTTGTAAATGTCAAGTGACTTTTTAATGTCAATTTTTGTATAACTTAATCATGAATTTTTAAAAAAAATTTTTGGTGGGCATCACTGCCCTCTGGAGGGACATGACTTTCTTCAGATAAAGAAAAAAACCTAAACAGTTTGCTGTTTGAAGATGAAAATCACAGTGTTTTGGTTCATTGCATCTTGATGCATTTTACTGTAATGACCAGCAGGACAACTATGGTGCTTATTTTGTCCCTTGCTTTTATGCCTGTTAGCTTCCTGAATTACATGGCCATTTGGTTCTTTTTTTGTTTTTGTGGGCATCACTGCCTCTGGTGGTCGTGGGCGCTACCCAGCCGCCGCTGGATTTGAACCGCCAAGCCCGTGGGCTGCAGTTCCACACTCAACCACTTACGCCACTGGAGCTCAGCGACCATTTGGTTCTAAAACAGAAATTGTTCCAACTAAACAACGGACTGTGATGCTGAGCAAGTATGCTTTCAAGTTTTGAAGTAATTACTAACAAAATTCAAGTCAAACACTCATGTTTTATGAGCAAAGTTCTGCTATGGAACTCAAATTATGTTAATCCCTATTAAAAGAAGCAAAATGCACGGGTAACTTACACATGTTGTAGAAAATGCAGCTAAACATTGACCACACTTTGCTGTGCGTCCTCTTAGACTTTCTCACTGTATACATTTATTTCTTAAATATTATATATTTTGGGGCTGAGTCCTGGTGGCGTAGTGGTGGTGTGCGGGACTGTGGCCCACTGGGTTGGTGGTTCAAATCCAGCAGCAGCTTTCCAGGAGCAAGGCTGGATCTCCTACTTCCACCAGGGGACAGTGATGCCCACCAAAAATATATATATATAGGGGCTGAACCCTGGGGGCGTAAGTGGTTGAGTGCGGGACTGCAGGCCGCGGGATGGGCGATTCAAATCCAGTGGCGGCTCTCAGGAGCAGTGCTGGGTAGTTCCCATGACCACCAGAGGCAGTGATGCACCTCCAATATATAAAATATAAAAAATATAGTTCATTAGGGTTCAACTTGAACACACTGTTTTGTAATCAATGGTTGAATTTAAATGGGAAACACTTTTCCATGTCAACTATTTCCACAGTATTTTAGTGGAAATACTGTGTATTTATTATTTTAGTGTATGCCTAGTATTTAATTAAATGTATTTGCAACCAAAAAAGTAAA